>CM062083.1:10449459-10604815 GCA_031163375.1 Conogethes punctiferalis | reverse complement strand
ATCCACGGCAATTCTGATAGTAAAATGATAGTGCATTATTATTAATATTTAAGTTATGTATTTTGTAACAGACTATCAGGAATATACTTATAAGAATAAGAACTAATCTAATAAGACAGCAAGTATGATAAAATATTTCCAATACATACATACATAATATTTAACATCATAGAAATATTGCTTACTCGTATAATTAAGGTAACAATTACATGCATTAGGTTCCGTGCCAGTCCTTTAGATGAACTTAATATTAATAGGTTGAATAGTGTTATTTTAGCAAAAGGCGTATAAACGTTTCATTAACAGACATCTTATAGTACTTAAAATACGTATGTGGGGAACACTCACTTAATCTTAGCGAGATCTTGGTCAGAGCGAATGGCTAAGCACTGTGACGATTCGGTCTTGCGTATAAGAATAACACACTGCTTGACCCATACAAACTTGTATTCGTGTAATTGGCTTTGCTGCCGACATTCTCGAATATTATGATAATAACATATATAAATATGACACACTATTTCATGACTTTTTTGACCTCTCCCTGTCACAGCTGTCTTTTGTGGGACTTCTTTCTTACTTGTATGACCCTCTTCACAGACCCCCTAGCCCACGTAATTTATAGATGGCCCCTATCTACTTATAGATTCATTTGGGCTATATCCAAAATTCAGAATGGATACTCTGCTTTACTTATTTCTTGAACTTTTTATGTAGCTGCTTCATTAATTCTTATAACTTACAAAATTTCAATATCTATTGATATTTATAAAAAAAGGGTCCTACTTTAGAGTTTACATTACACAAAATATGTGAAATCAAACTAGTTAAGTTGATAAAAAGTCTTAATGAGTACTAGCCCCATAAAACTCTATAAAATATTTTAAATACTTTTAACCCATCATGAGCTACAAATCAAACATTTCTTTTTTCTCTTTTGTGTTGATAGTCTTGAACACACGGACATGAGACATTTTTTATTAAAGTATATGTAAAACCAATCCTTGAACCTGTAAATAGAGTTAAGTTTCACATGACTAAAAATATTAATTTGAAATAAAATATTGTTTTAGGATAACAGTGCTATTTGTTAAGGTAGGACAATAAAGTTGCCATTTATATAGTGCTGGAGCTTAATACTAAGTATTACTCAATTCCTATGAAGCACAAGATAGACAGAAGAATAGTGCATAAAGAACAAACTAAACTAAAACTTCATTCATAAAAGAAAAAGAAAAACAGTCTTCTAACAAATCCAACTGCTTCAACTACATAGGATACATTATACAATACAATTGATAAAAGTAAATTGTGAATTCTTACTGAATGTGTGTATGGTAGGTATACTATTAAGAGAGTGTATTCATAAGTATCTACTTACAATGTACAAATAAAATCTTTTACAAATTGCATATAACAGGAGTAAGTACATATAATAATTGCATAACATTGCAGAGCCAAATTTGGGCCGTCTCCAATACTATGCAATGATTTTACAGGATTTTTAATCTGGCAGATAGCTTGAAGGTATACATTATAGCTAGTGGACTAGAATTTAAAAAAGGATAAAATAATTTAACAAATGAAAGTGAATGATAATTAACAAATAATTATCTAAAATATTTGTTACTAATAGCATATCGGTAACAAAGTCATACTTTCCATATATATAAAAATGGATGTTTTAATTGAAGTTATAATAATTTTCATTCATTACCTTGATGAGATGTGATATCAATATCAGTACTAATAAATGTTCTTGACATATTTAAAATTTAATATTCGAGGAAAGGATTGCATGGAGATTTAATACAATGACACAGTGCTTTAGTTTGTTGGGTGAATATGAATTTTGGTAAATATCTTCACATACCTACTAATTTCCAAATCTATAATACTGTGCATTTTCAGAGATTCTTTTGAAAGTGTGTGCTGAAATCACAGATATCTCCAATAGATACCGCATGTTCGGCATTTGCTTTGAGTTTCGCGAGTCAATTTCAGGTGGTATGGAAGGGTGTCGGGGGGACGTAACTCATTTCTCAAGTGATGTACATTTGTATTGTGCAATGTCGATAATTTATCGAAAAATTACCAATCAGGTATATTAGACTAGATTATGTCTGTATCACCTTTTCAGTATTTTGTGCAATACTGATATTTTCTATGTATGTATATAAATAATATGTTTATATATGTCACCGGGAAAATAGCAAGAATCGTAAGTTGATCAATTTCCTAGGTAGTTGATTATCTTTCGGAAATAACAAACGGTAGTGGAAATGTATAATTTAACGCAATGGATTTCAGTAGTTAATCACTTAAGGTAGCCTGACAGTCATTTAAAAATTTACGATTTTGACACAAGTAAAATCGTCTCAAATGGGCCAGTCGTTTGCTCAATGTACTATTAACGGTGCACTATTACCCGTAACTTTAATACACTGTTCCCTGATTGGTTGCCGGGGATAACGCCACGTGAGCATTGAACCAATCAACGTTCACCTCACCTTCGTCGGATGATTTACGGTAAGATCCCGTATAATGATCAATTACTAAAATACATACGTTAAATAATACATTTCAACTGCCGTTTTGACATTATAAGTATATTTAAATGTATCTAAGTAAGTTTTACAGTTGTTCTAGTACCATAGTACAAGCTTCGGCTTAGTTTGGGCTAGGTGGCGCTGTGTGGCCAGCGTGGGCATGTCTTGGGAAAAAAAATTCAAATGAGTATAGTTATAAATATGGTTAGGTGAAGTAATCACAGCAGTTTTCATTTACTCGTCTTCTATCCTTCATACATTGAAAACTATCCTATGTTAATGTCCTCTAACAGCAGGTGCGGCATTTGTCCATTTTAATGTTCTCTCAGGACACTTGGAATCTAAAGTAGAAACACTAAAAATTTTTCTCATCTTGCATTATCGATATACTTGAAAGTAATACATTGTAACACTATTGTACAAACGTGTCTATGCTAGAAAGGGATAAAAATAGTGAAATTGGTAATGAAAGAAAGGGATCATGAAAAAAAGACATCAACGCGAGCTAACATCTGTCAAATATTTTTCCATCGTAACTTGAGCTCCGGCGCCAAGGAGTTCAATACTAGATTCATACGTTTATGTTCTAACAACTATTAAACGTGTCTCCGATACACACGGGTCTGACTTCTGGTCAGTACTGACCGTGGTACTGACGCACTTTAGCGCATGCGTATTGCGTATGCATTGCACTGATGTATTCATGTATGATTACCTCTCGCGCGATATCTTAAGTGCGGTATCTATTGGAGATATCTGTGGCTGAAATTAACTACAGTAATTCTTGATTCATCACCTGCCTAATGTCGTCATCATTGATGATAGGTTTTATAGGACTGTTCAGCTTCAATATTCTGTCTTCTGCGAACCGTCAACGGGGCCAATAAATACTCTGGTAAATACCGAACCGTAGCTTTCTGCGAACTGTTCCGATATTGTCCTCAGAGGTTCTACAGTTTTCTCCCCAGTTTTTTGATCTATGCAGACCATTTGGCATCTTGAACATTGACCTTCCTCCTGTAGTACAGAGACATTACGATTGATGTGTGTTTCTATAGATATGGTCATTGCATTATACTACTATACTAAACCTGTTTGTATGTTACTGAGCATAATTTTATCCTCTGTTGAATTTTACCTCTGGTACCTATGTAAGTATATATGCAGTTTCTTTATTCTTACCTTCTGGGCCTCCTACTACTAAACTGCTACCCTACCACCAAAATCGAAAACGATAGTTCGTTGAACGGATCGCGCACTTTACGCGGCACCATAAATCCCTCCCATTTGTCCTTCCCGTGTTCGAATCTACGAACTAAAACTCGTCAAAGTCGATTTTCATTAATTTAGTTCAGATATACGTGATCGTTCAAGCAACGTTCGTTTTCGATTTTGGTGGTAATATCGGCCCTCATATACATAATAAGATGTATTGTTAGTTGGTACTAAGTCACTCTAATTAAATAGCAAAAATTGCTTACTTTAAATTCATGCTTTCCAATGACTACTCTATGCCAATCTCTTTCAGCTAACTCCTGATCCATGTCAATGACCATATTTCCTCTAAATCGGTCCGTCAATTCATCAATGTTATCCAAAAACGTTGGATCTTGAATCTTTTCAGCCAACCATCTGACTGTAGCCTTGTTTATTAATAGATACTGCGCCTGGTTACTAAGTGACAACAGGTTTTGTTCCCCATCTCCTTTCTTGTTTTGTACTCTGTGGTTTTCATTTGATTGCCTAATGAGTCTCAAGAAAGACACTTCCAAGGCGTTCGATATCCAATCCGCTACCTCATCTCCGCAATCGTATCCGTAAATTACATCTGTGCAAACTTTGCTTTGGCAAAACATTCCGTTCTTGCGTTTACCTTCAGCCTGGTCTAAGGGTATTGATATTGGAGACATGCCTGAAATTAGTACAGTGTAATTGTTAAGTTAATTCACTGAATTTCGCTTAATGTGAGCCAATTCGACAAAAACGTGTAGGGCAATCGCCAACCCAGCCCTGCCCAGCGTGGCAATTATGGGTATACTAGCTGCTGCCCGCGGCTCTGCCCGCGTGAATATTCGTATAAAACATAGCCTATGTGTTAATCTGATGTACAAACTACATTCCTGTAAAGTTTCATTAAAATCCGTTCAGTAGTTTTGGCGTGATAGTGGAACAAACATCCATCCATCTATCCAAATAAACTTTCGCGTTTATAATATTAGTAGGAAGTAGGATTCTCCACATGTTTGTCTTAATTGGTCAAAAAATGGAGAGGCCTATGTCCAGCAGTGAACTGCAATAAGCTGATGATGATGTAGGACAATGTTTTACAAGAAGGCTTACACTTGTAAACCATTACTATGGTACCAGACCATAAAAGT
Source organism: Conogethes punctiferalis (assembly GCA_031163375.1). Taxonomy (NCBI): domain Eukaryota; kingdom Metazoa; phylum Arthropoda; class Insecta; order Lepidoptera; family Crambidae; genus Conogethes; species Conogethes punctiferalis. Next base: position 10,599,888 of record CM062083.1, on the reverse strand, counting down.
GTTACTAAAATAGTCATTTGAATGAAATAGCTTCATTTGCTTCCCAAAACTTCGAGAGCAAATTTCGGAGTAAGCCTACAGGCTTAAGACCTTGGTAAACATGAGTATGAAACGCCTCATTAAACCAAACTATGTATTTAAATATTGTTTCGTAATTCGTAAATAGCCATTGTCGGTAATTTCAAGGTGAGCGAAATAATAACTTACCTTTGCAATTTAAAATCATCACTTTTTGTTTCAGGTCTATTTTAGGTCTGACCATACACATACGTGTATTCTGTTTTTGAGTCAAGCACACTCCATTATCTCGGATTATCATCCACTCTCTGTCGTATTCAAAGCCTTTAGATCCAATTTTCCAAGACGAATTAATTTTAAAAGCGCCACAAGATTTTATCGGGAAAATGGATATTTCACTTAGACTAATTTCTGATTCAAAAGGTGATAGTTCTTTTGAGTCGTCTAACTTTTTATAATATGATTCATCATTATTCAATAACCTCATTGATTCCTCATTACATTTATTCTGTTTTGATTCAATATGCCTGAAGTGGCTTATTAAACGGGTTGGTTTTTTCACTTTTGCTTTCACAAAGCATTGACAGATCATCGAAATTAGTTTGTCTACATCGTCGTATGTGTTATAGTATCCAAATGATACTCTAACTGCCCCAGTAGGCCTGCCATTCACCAAGTCTATTTCATCACCGCACTTATGACCAGCTTTGTACATGTCTTTCATTTCTTTGTTTGTGGCATTTAAATGTCTTTGGCAGGAGCCTGAGTTGCAGAAACATCCAGTTCTTATGTTTATGTTAAACAAGTCAGCCATATGTTGAAACTGAAATATGAAGCAAATTTTGTATGAGCATAATACGGATGATGACAAGGTATGAAAATGAAGAAAATAATTAGTCCGTCTCTTAGATAATAAAAAAATATAAGACCCGTATTTTTTGTTTTGTCGAAATAACAAGAAAATACTTAGATATAGCGCATTAAAGTTACGGAGTGGGGGCTAACTACGTCACGTTAGAGTATATTTTGTACTCTAACGTGACGTCATGTGACATTTAAAATCAATGTATCTTCGTAAGTTTTTGAACAAGAGGCAAAATAAAAAATACGTATCCAATATTTTTCATTAATCTATCTGATGGACATTAAATTACACTAGCCGACAATGGATTTTGCTCTGAAATAAAAATTATATATTTTGGTTCCTGTTAGTATGTATATCATTAGAAAAATAATAAAAAAAAATCCTTAGGTCCAATTACGATAATATTTTTTTTTTAAATGACCAAAAATATACCAGTTCAACAATTGAAAAATTGTTTTTTTTTTTCACATTCAGACGTCGTATATCGCGTCTAAGCGTTATTTATTCCTATTTAACTTTGTCTCTAAACTAAATACGCTAGAAAAAAAACATGGCTTTCATTTGTTGAGGTTGTAAAAAAATTTTTGGGTAACACCAAATCACCCGGTTATGAAGAACTCATATCAAGCCTATTGACGGATTTTCAGGCTTTAGGGTGTAACATGTCCCTGAAAATACATTTCTTACATTCGCACTTGGATTTATTTCCTCCCAATTTAGGTGCAGTCAGTGATGAACATGGGGAGAGATTTCACCAAGACATATTGAGTATGGAGATAAGGTATCAAGGCAAATGGACTCCTAGCATGCTGGTAGACTATTGCTGGATATGTTTACGTGATAATCCTGACTACCAATACAGCAGAAGTTCAAAAAAGTACAAGAAAATATAAATTGAGTGATAAAAATTTGTAATATTCAATATGTTTTTTGCAAAAACTTTACTTTTATTTTTCTCTTAACCTGGACCTAGCAATTTTTTTTTATATTCAAATTATATATGTACCTTATCAAAGCAACATAAAAAAACAAGTTTGGTTTCAGAGCAGAAAAAAAATGTCAAAATTGTCGGCTAGTGTTATTTTTTAGTCATCATCCCAATTATTATTATAATGTACGTTATGACGTATGTACATTGTACAGTTGTACACACATACCATATTAATGGTACATAACATAAACACACCATATTTTATTATAATGGAGATGGTTATTCATGCACACATGTCGGTACACGAGTTTGGCTAATGAATTGGTTCTAAGTACATTTTTTTCAATTTTAATGTTCGTTGCATGTTTCGTATGTAATAAAGTAAATAATATAAACCACATTATATTCAAAAGATGGTGTTGGCATCAGCGCGTAGCGTAGTGGTGCGGGGGGGGGCGGGGCCCGCCCCGGGCGGCACATTTTAGGGGGCGGCAAAATTTCACAATTTATAATCTATCCATACTGATTTTAATAAATAATAAAATATTTGAACCATTTCATATTTTTATCGGAACTACAAATTCGGCACGCTACACCGTCCACGACTTGCGGGGGGATTCCCGTAGTTTATTTTTATGCTTTGTTTATGACTAACAAAACAAATCGCGGCAAAAATTGTCTTCCCCCCCCCCCTCTAGGCGGCAAAATGTGTCTTCTCACCCGCTCGTCTCCCTAGTTCCCCTCCTCTCTTCTCTCTCTCTATTGTGTCTCCCCCCCCCCCCCCCTCCCACGGGCGGCAAAATTGTCTTCCGCCCCGGGCGGCCGACACCCACGCTACGCCGCTGGTTGGCATAAAGAAAGAAGATGTGTTTAAAAAGTAATGGTTGTGAGTCCACTAGATCAGATTTGCAATAGAAAATTATATGAAACAGTACATATTAAAAATATACACCTTATCTTACATACAAATGTACGTACATACCTCTGAATATCCAATATAAGATTCGTCTTCTCTTAAAACATTAAATGTAACTATAGCACCTTGCTTTTGAACATCTGTAAAATCGGAATCCATATAAAAGACTACAGCGGTTTTATCATTTCGATGCCGGAGTTGACTAAGTTGGTGATAGAGATCTTTGGCTAAGTAAAACGTGTGATACGTTATAGTGTCCATTGCGTCATCGCTTATCACTCGTGGAATTAATTCATTGAGAGTATCAAAACAATGTTTCAAGGCAATAATGGATAGAAATGGGAGAGTGCCATCTTCAAACCTGAAAAATGAAATAATTTGCTTAAAAAACTCAATTTAATAATTCTATCTGAATAAACACATGCTATCCTGGGCCACACAGCGCCATCTAGTCTCTAACTAAGCCGCCTCTTGTGCAATGGGGACTAAACAACTAATAAACTTACTTGGATACTTTTTATGCTCAAAATGTAAAAATAATGACCCTATAAAATAAATAATTCAAGTCAAATTTGAATAAATCCACCTAATGAAGCAGAGCATCTTAAAGCTAACTGTAACTATTTCATCAAAATTTAATTTTGTATAGTAAGCTCCAGAAGTTAGTATACAAATATTGATGACAGTGTAAAGGATGAGTTCACGATATGTAAGTAGGTAGGTACTGTTGCAAGCTTTCATAGTCACAATCATAACTACAATTTATATAATAAATTGATGGGATTTTTACAGAGTATTTGATTTGTAAGGCGCCTATTTTTAGAACTGAGTGACCATGCCGCTATCAACACTGCCTTAGAAATCATAATACAAGGTAAAAATGTATATTTGTATTAGTAAGCATGTAGGCATTTTGATTACTCAGGTGTTTCATTAATTCAATTCCAAATAAAATTCAGTACCTAACAGGTGTTGGTAAATGTAAATGTTGAACACAATATCTGTACTGTTTTCCAACAAATAACAGTTTTAACATTGCTATCTTTAAGTGATAGTAGGTACATTTGCAATGTACGTTCCATTATAGCTTCTAATGTATTCACTTAAAAAAAGACTTTACATAAATGAAATAGTAGGGCCAATGAAAGATAGCAGCTATTTATTGTTTACTATAGGCAAACATTTTGTAAGAAAAAGAACTTAATTTACATTGATAATAAATGTCATTGTCATGCAAGATCTGATAAAACATAGCATCTTTGCCTCTAGGGGTGGGGCACTGGCCTCATTCCCTGCTAGTCTCGAGATAAGATACTGGTAATGCAAACATTGTTTCATATTGCTGGATATTCTCACTAATAAATGATCAGAATATATATAAAATAAAATAAATAAACAAATGCTGCAGACAATTCACATCAGACATGGTTTCCAACCAAGGGTTTTCTCTTGTATCAAATGGTAATTGAGGGCGTAACTCAGAACACCCAGAACCAAGATAATTTAGAAAAGTTAATTACTATCTAAATTCTGATTGGAAATTGAAACCTTCAGATGGTTTGCTTGCTTTATCCTATTGTATGCTTTACAATATTGTTTATATTACCTTTCATGTAGGACTTTTCTTTTCACATGATAATCTTCACTACTCAAAACAATATCTACTGTTCCACCTCCAAAATATTTCTTCTGGTTCAAAACATCTGCACTGGAATTCTTCACTAATAATGCCCCAAGACCAGTGGGGTATCCAAAGATTTTGTAAAAAGATAAGCATATAAAATCTGGCTGGCTCTGCGAAAGATCCAATTTATTTGTTGACAAGTATGATGCAGCATCAAGGAGCACATACCAGTTGCAATTGACTTTACATAGATGCTTTTTTATATAACTATTCAGGCATCCATCTTTAATATTCTGTATGCAGTCTATGGGATATTTGAAACCATTAAAATTACTCTGCGCTGGGTAAACAAGCAATGTGTTGCCATCGTTGTTGTGATTTTCTTTCCCATTCAGAAATGGGGTCACCTTGTCTGGTTTTAATGTTCTTAGGAAATCATCGTGACAAATGTGGATGATGTCTGCATTTTTCTCGGCGGCAATCTCTCGCAAGCCGAGCACAGATGTGTGATTGTCTCTCAGGTAGACAAATGACCCACAATTCAATACCTCGTTTTGGTCATATGTAAATTGAAAGGATTCTACAACAAGTTTCAATGCTTGAGTTGTACCAGATGTGAATATCACAGAATAGTTTGATGAGTCTGTATTGAAATGCCTCAAAATTGAACATCTGATTTGCTCAATACAATCTTTGGTGAACTTGTCTGTATGTGGATTCATATAAACATTGGTTATCAGATCTTGATTTACGTGCATCGGTAATCTTTGTGGATATAATGAAGCTCCAGCATTCTCCAAATAGCACTGATCTGTAATTATTAAATTCTTGATTATGTCCTAAATTAGGCAACATACATAATTCCAAGATATGTATGTATGTAGGTAGTGGTATAGTGGATATTGCATTTAATGAAGACACCAGAAATACATTTAATATTGAATTACAGGACAAATGCAAATGTTTATCATATCAATATTGGTCCCAAATGAGAAGCAAACCCACAACCGGCAGAAGGCAGGTATTATTAATTAGATTAAAATCTGCAAACAAATGTTTACTTAAATAATTAAGAATCTAAAGACTCCTATTTCGTTTATTAATTTTAATAAGAGATTTCATACATAATATTGTGTAATATCGCTAATAAATCTTCTTAAATCTATCATTATATTTTAGGTTTATAATTTATAACGGATGACTAAAAATTCCCAAAACTAGTGGAAAATTACCATTGGTTTTGCCGCGTTCTGATAAAATTGAAATAAATGAAAAGAAAATTATTATCAAATATAATTAAACACATAAACTTACCTCCCAGTCTTGTGAATTCTGATAATATTTCTTGCATTTGTTCATTTTCAATTACTTTACTCAAAGTTGCCATTTCAATTTAAATTACTGAAAATTCCAAACTTGCAGCGCGTTTTAGTTTTATAGTTTAATCTTCTAGCTAGAAACTTTTGATTAAACGTAAGGGAGCATTCGTTCGTTCTACGTCATGATGTAATTAGTACTGTTATTTACTTGTTCCGAGTGCTTGCGTGTAACCTTGTACATATGTATAAGCACTGTAATTGAGAGATAATACTGGTACACTTATCTGTAAGCGAAAAGCCATGTTTTGTAACATTTTACAGACAAATCGACAAAAACAAAACTTACGAATGAGTTCTACTATTTTAACGTATGTCAATTCAAGCTGACATCTCTTAGTTGTCAGATTTATGTCACTCAGTACCTTAAACTCATATTGGTTACATTACACGGTAGATGGCGCGCTAACTGAATTCTGCGAATACATTGAGGAAAAGTAAAATATGAAAACCTTCACTAAATCAATCATTAGGTATATAAGAATAAAAAAAAATGAGGTATATAAGAATAAAAAAAAAATCATATAAAGAACTTGTACCTTAAACTTTATAATATAGGACAACTTAACATTATTTGACGTTATCCTTCATGAACAGAAGAACATGGAGCGAATAATTATACATAGATGTCGCTCTAATCAGGTAGTGGAAAAGTTCTACTTCTTTTGAAGGTACTCGCACGACACACGCATATAGTTTCTCTCACTCATTTAATTTAGACTTAATTAAAATTATATCGTAAATAAAGCGAAATTGTGTTTGTGTTATTTTTTACTTTTGTAAATAGGTATTACCGCCATCATGTTGCTTGTGTTGACTTACCTTTTGAAAAAGCAAAGCACAGCGAAGCGCGAAAGATAAGCGATACCGCGGTCTGTTGCGGTGCGTTTAATCTAGTCAAATACCTACCTTGGATAGAATCTGCGGGCGGGAGCAATCAAGCCAATTTGGTTTATCAGAACCTGCGTGCGGGATTAGGAATATTCTGCCAAAACGCGCGGAAGGCGCGGTGCATTGTGACAATCGCCACACCGTTTTTAGACGGAATATTGCAATTCTTTCAAACTTCACATTTTTATTGTTTTTGATACCTAAGTAGGTACTCGTAATAATGTGCCAATAAAAATGTTTAATTTCAGATTTCTTGATCCTACCTTCCAAGTTCCACCATAAGACTGGCGGACCGGAGCATAAGATCGAGGCATCTAGGTACATAGGATGGCGGAAGCTTTTATCGGAGGCCAAGACCCGTGGCCAAGACTCGCAACTTAATAATACGTAAGTACCTTCCACCACCTACTTTTAAGTATTTTATATGCAAATTAGGATACCTATAATTAAGTATAACATTAGGTAGGTACCTACCTTTATTTTTTTACGTCAGGAATCCATTTACGCATACACCAGGGCCCTAGGTACGGGACGGACGGGAGGAGAGTCTGTTCGGGGCAGACTACGCTGATGGTGTCGCGGTGTATTGGTTATGCCGCGTCCAGCGTCACCATCACCAAAGCGCATGGTGGATCAGCCGGGGTTTTTAGTGGGTATTCTCCGTCTCGCTTCCATCGAGGTGGAGCGAGTCCCGCATACCTTATTACCCCCCGATAGCAGGGATGCGTAAATGTATGAAATTACATTTTTAACTTATTTTTTTTTCCCAGGAGTTTCCCCCGGCGAAATAAAAAAAAAACAAAAAGGATGACAGGCGCGTGGGCGATGGGTGATAGCCTCCAGGTGTTTGCCCCAAGTGGCGAATAACTGGAGAGGCCTATGGCCAGCCGAGGACTAAGGTAGGCTGATGAAGAGACAAAAATATAAGCCCACTAAAACTAGATACTACAATATCATCATCAGCCCGCTAACATCCACTGCTGTAGGTAGGATAGGCCTCCCCCAACGACAATTTTTATTTTGGAGGATTTGCCTTAGCCACCACGCTTAGCAGGCGGGTTTTTTTTTAAATATCAGACAGCATTGCATGCATTGCTCCGATCCCAAAGTATGTAAGTACCTTATGCACTTGTGTTATGGCTATCAGAACACCGAAGGTACCACAAATAAATACTTAAATACAAATATAAACACCCAGACACGGAATAAACACAAGTGCTCATCACACGAATGTTTGTCCCGGGTGGGATTCGAACCCACGACAGCCCTTGGTTCAAAAGGCAGGGCTCACTACGAAGTCAAAATAATCGCAGGTTGGTTGGTGATCGCAGTAGGTTTTATTTGTACCCGGGTGTAAAAGTTGCTGCCCGTTTTATGATATTTCAATTCTACTTACAATAATTAGGATAAATAAAATATGTATCCTACTCGTAGTAGGTATGAGAGAATCATGTTATTAAAAGGGATATCTTGAACTAAAGTTGAATTATTCATTTCAGTCAGTTAAATTACATTTCTAGTGTTCCAGGTTCTATTTTTTTAATGTTAAATTAATACTAGGGAATGCAATCTCGTTCTCGCGAGATCTCGTTTTCGCGAGATCTCGGCGTTTTTGGGCGAGATTGATCTCGGTCGAAAAAAGGGCGAGATCTCGCGAGACTAACGAGATTGTACTGGAGTATAAAAATGTCTTATTCGAAGTGCGGCAGAGCGCGAACTGACACAAACGGACCTTCGAACTTTCGAAGAACTACAGGAAACATTGAATACTGCGTTCAAAGAACCCAGAAACAGAAAAGTAACTATGAATTCAGAACCCGTAGTTACTTTTTTGTTTCTAGGTAATCTCAGTCATCATTACTCAAAAAGGAAATGAATTTATACGAGTCCGGGGGGTCAAAAGGCGAACTATTAAAGATTGTGAGTAACTGCTTGTGATCAGTGGTCCCAACTAGCGTCGAATATGAAAGGGCTTTTTCAACAGTTGGTTATCTGGCCAACAAAAAGAACCGTTTAGCAGATGACCCTTTGGATCATTTTGTGCTTCTTAATGAACTATTTTCAAAATAATTCTTAAATCGTAATAGTGACTTGTGGTTTTAATTGAACAAATACTCGTATTTCATTTGATTGGTATATTTTGTTAATTATTCTATCTATTATTCTTAATCTGTAATTATCGATGTTCTACTGTACTGAGTAGATACAGTTTGTTATTTCATTGTTAATAATAAAATCTCAGTTTAATAGTGAACTCAGTCACTGACTAGTTTTGTTTGATATAATATACCTATCTTATTGTTATTTGATAGATTATATTATACGCAAAAGCGTAGGCTACTTAAGTTTATTTAAAAAATTTGGACAGTTACGTCAATCTATGTTTAATGCACAAAAAAGATCTTGAAAAAAATCGTAAAAATGAATGTTTTTATAATACATACTTAGGTACAGTTTTTATCCTCATTCCTCATTTAATTAAATATAGTTATCATTAAAAAAAACACAAAACAGCTAATCTCGCGAGATCTCGAAATTGACGAGATCTCGCGAGATTGACTTTCATAAACTCGCGAGATCTCGCTTGAGCCCAATCTCGCGAGATTTGCACACCCTAATTAATACATATTTGACAATAGTCACAATGCAAACAGCTGTTGTATCTCTTTAGTGGTTTCTGTCAGGGACAGTTGCACACTTGTCATTTTACTGACTGAAATTAATGGGTATTACCTAATTCAATTTTATATCTAACGTCACAAAGTACCGAACTTAACTAAGTAAGCACTTATTCTTACCGCCTAGTAGCTTCGATTAAGTGTGCTTAAACTACTTACCTACACCTACTTATTCGTAGATAAAAGTTGAGTATAATATGTCCGGGAACATACCTTTGACAGCATCGCCTTACTAAATTACGTTACGCCAATTTAATTATTGCTTTTATGGAGGGCTTTTAGTAGCTTTTAGTAGCAAGCGGTGGCATGATCGACTCCCCTTAAGTGAATTGACATCCCGGTCTGAGGGCGCTAGCTTCACTATTTTACACTTTCCTCGCTACGTTCAAGGAAACCAATGTTGACTATACGTTCTTTATAGTTAAATATACTTTGTTAATGAGAGGGAATTAGAATTATGTTTATAATCACTCGGTCACAAATCATAAAAATAATGATCGTTAGGTACTTTCAGGATCATCAGATCAGATCATTAGGTATCAAAATCTGTTGCATATTTTTAAAGATCTATGCATACATGGACGGACACGAACAGCTACTTTGTTTTATGCTTTAATATAGTGAAGTTACTTCTATTTCTTTTTAGGTAGGTACGAGTATCTATCATTAGTTGTGGTAAAGAAATATTACCTAGGTCCTTAACTTGTTTTCTATTCATTTAATCTTATACCTATAGTACCTACAAAAAATTCTGCATGGCGGCGCGGCAATGATGAGGCAAGCATAGACTTTACCGAGCTTTCCAATGCACAGCGACGTACCACGACCACGTACTCGTACTTCCGAGGCTGCTACCGAGTTTCATGACAAAATTCGGTGATAGCTTTTACTCGGAATTCAAATCTTCCTGGTTCGAATTCGAACCTCTTTGAGGTTTAATTCCAGGTTCTGTCCTTCAGTCATTACGACATAACGAGAACTCAGCATAAATCAGGTCTTCTAACGCGCTTCTCTATAGAACCACGTTCGAAAGTACGTTAGGGGGTTTTCAGTTCTTCAAGGTACCTTATCATAATCACTCAGTCAGTCACAGTCACGATGTCTATTAGCTATACGTACGTTGTTGTTGTACGTTGGTACGTACACAAAGTAATAAGCTGTTAAAATACTTACATATAAAACAGACGATGTGGCCAACCTTTAACCTCTAACTGATTTCATATCACTCTGATATCAAATGGGTTCCGCAGCGCCCGCCCCGCCTTATTTAAACTCTCACCGTCACTGCCACTGTCTTATTGGAAAGTGATTTCACCAAACAATGCTCTGAACTCTCTCAATAGTCATTCAAAGTCGTTGTGTTTACTTACGAAGGAATTATTATATCACTCATGAGCTCATACTGAATGTTTACAAATATTATTAACAAAATTATTGACCGATGTTTTGTCATCAACGCACTATGAGCGTGTGAAAAATAAACTGAAATTTGTATTGGTATAATAAAAATAATGGTATTGGTTCTCATTGCATAATTTATTCACGATAGCAATAATAATGGCTGTCTCTGTGTCAACATAAGAGAAATATGCCCCGCAAACCATTGCCGGGTTGCCTGATTCCACTCAACTGTTTTATGGAACTGTCATCGTTTAAAATTGGGATTAGGGACAATTATTATAATTTTACAAACATGATTTAACTTGAAATAGAAGGTTTCGGACTCGATCCCCGGTCGAGTTAATCTATAAAATGATTTATCCTGAATTGCTTTGGGCTTGAGACTCTTTGAGTGTTCTGGAAGGAGTCTGCATTGATAGTCAAAAAAGATTAAGTAGGTAATCTTAAGTACATATGGAACGTCATAATATTGGAAAATAATATGAGGGAAAAGCTTAGTTCGACATCAGTGATTGACGAATTGCCTACATAAGTCTTTCTGGTTTGGCATATTTGTCCCAAAATCGTATTAAGCTATTACTAGAAATTTACTACGCGTCATAACTTCCGAAGATTTATTTTTAAGGATGTACCTACATAGCTAGGCACTTATACTACAACGTTTTACATATACTTGCAAATGCAGCCTAAGGTCAATGACGCGTTAATAATCCAGTTAGCGGGGTTTTTGACATTGAATTAATAGTTGCGTAAATAACCTCACAAACGTGGAACTGTTACATTAGTTCCTCATTTTTTACTATGTCACGACGTGTTTTGTGATAGAAATGTTGTCAGTAAATATATTTTTGTCTGTGCTCCTTCTTATGTGTAATCTTGACGATATTTCAAATTCTGTGTTAAACGATTTAAGAGACGATATTAAAATAAGTGATCTAAATTCGGATGCGTTTCTGGATTCTATTGGATTTTTGGAAAGATACGGTTATCCTGCTGAACGGATTGCTGTTACATCAGAAGATGGATATATTACTACAATGTTTCGTATTCCAAAGAATGGACCACCTGTGGTGCTGGTCCACGGTATTACTGATTCTTCTGACGAATGGTTGGTCTTGGGCCCCGAAAGATCTCTGGCGTATCAACTATCAGATCAGGGATTTGATGTATGGCTCTACAATTACAGAGGTAACAGATATAGTAAAGGGCACACGAAGAACCTTCCAAAGAAACAGTATTGGGATTTCAGTTACGAAGAAATGGGAACTCGAGATATGCCTGCTGTAATTGATCATATTCTCAACGTCACTGCTCAAGAAAAAGTATCTTACATCGGATTTTCTCAAGGATCGACAATATTTTTTGTTATGTGCAGCATGAGACCAGAGTATAATAATAAGATTAAGGTACCTATATTTCTGGCACCGGTAGCGTGGTTTGGCAATATAAGAATGCCTTTAGTCCAGTTCATAGGTGCAAACCTACAATTATTTGATATTTTCACCAGAAACTTATATGAACTCTTACCTTTTGATAGCAATAAAGCGTTCAATTCAATAAATTGTCATAGAAAATATTCAACAGATTTGTGTAATATCGAGTATCACATAAACTTTGGACTGAAAAATTCAAGTTACATGTCTCCAGATAAAATAACAGTTATAGATAGTCATGTGCCGGCTGGTGTTTCAGCAAAAAATGTCTTACATTTCGTTCAAGGATATTTAAGTAAACGATTCCAAAGGTTTGATTATGGTTTGAAAAAAAATCTACACAAATACTCTTCAAAATATCCTCCGCTATATGATGTGAAATTGATTACTGCTCCTGTGAATATTATAGCTAGTGAATTTGATTTACTTAGTAATGTAAAAGACGTAAGAACTCTTGTGAGTAAGTTGCCAAATGTCAAAAGATTTATTATGTACAATAAGAGCTTGGAATTTTCACATCTTGAGTTTGTTTATGGTACTCGTGTGCAGAGTTTGATAAATGAGCCTGTAATTAATATATTGCTCGATAATTTAAATATACGCTAGAAAGTTGGTTCTCCTACGCCCAGATACTATATATACGTCCTTTTTATAATTTATTTCTCCATTTAAGAGTTAAATATGAAAAATTTTGCTAGGTTAGCCTTTTTATTTATTAGAGCAACTAACCATATAAAATATTAACAATCAGATATTTATTTACACACCAAAGACAAATCCCTACTTAGGTAACTATTTTTATGTAATTTAGTTTTTAGAAAACTGTTCCACATAGGTACATATTTCCCACAGTATATTACCTACTCTTGGATTTTTTAATTTCGTTTATTGTAATAAACTATTCGTTATTGTAACATTAGTTGATCTACCAAACATTAAAAATAAAGAATCAATACACAAAATATAATTCTGTGATAAAATCTTGGTTTTATTTAAAAATACCTTGTTTACAGACTTAAGAAATTAAAAGTTTTAATTTAAAACATTCTCTGCTGCTTTATCTGTACGTACTTATTTCCAATATTAAATAGTAAAAAACTAAAAGTACTTATGGAAGGCTTAAAAATACAGCATCAGGTATGCTCTAATTTTAATAGCTTAAGAAATTATAGAATAGAATAGATATACTTTATTGCACACCATACAATCAACTTAAAACTAGTAAAATGGACATTAGTTGTACAATTAGGCGGCCTTATCGCTCCAAGCGATCTCTTCCAGGCAACCTTAGTGTAGAGGATAAATTAAACAGACAGTTTGAGCTGACAGCTGATTGAACTCACGACCCTTGGTTCCTTAGGCAGAATCACCCAAATGATGTATCAAAGTAGCATTTAGCTTTTTACGGCTATAATTGTACCTACACTCATTCAAGTAGATACCTAGGTTTATCGTCGTAAAATAAGTCAGATTTTCGAAAACCTTCCTCAGTAAGTTGCAGGGCTGTCAAATGAACGAACAAACAAATTATTCGACTAGGTAACTGTAGTGTAATACTAATAAAATAAGTAGATAATATATTTGTGGTTCCTTCGTCTGCTCTGCCTACGTTATGTATTCTTTAAGTGTGCTTTAGGTTGACCGACATGATGTCAAAATTGTTATTGGGTTTATCATCAGACGACCAGGAACACAGCGATTAGGCACCGTTTATATAGTGCAAGCTCCAAAGACTCGCATAGCGCGTTTTGGGGTGAACGACAAAATTTTGCTGCGTTCCTGAAATTAGCTAGGTACTGAGTAATCTAAACCTTAAAATCAGCAGTTTGGTGGTTACACACGAATGCCTGGGAAGGTACTTAAAAGTTTAGTCTATGCAAAAAACTACAGAAACTTCTTATAATAAAGAAACTACAGACACTTTTCTAACTTAAAAAATGCTGTCTTTTTATAACTGAACAGTTTGATATTGAAATCGACTATGCTATGGTGTGGTCTGTATTGGGGGGCTGAACGATTCCGCGTAGCTGCGTCGTACTGTTGACTGTAAGACTATATTTGATTATGAGAGTGAAGGCACAGTTTGTGCCCTGAGGCACTAAGACACAGGTCTGGGAACTATAGATCTCCTGGGACAATGACAAGTCTTTTTAGAGATTGAGGGTGTGGAAATTCCATCAAAATTTTTTGTTAAGCGTCTCCTTTGTTTACTTTTGGGTTGCTAAGGCAACGCTCTTTTTAATCTGTAGAACTCTTGCAGAACCGTCGACGGTATGGGCTGTATGGTTCTCAAGCAGAGAGATCCATAAATATTTCATTAGCTTCGCAGCCCCGGGCTGGGCCGTCGACCGAACGGTTTAATTTGGCGCCGATCGACTATTCATTCAGCCTATATCAATCGGGTCATTGGGCGCGTAACTATCCGCTAAATAATATGAAATTTTAATCTGCGCTATTTCGTGACGCTGAAAGCCTTTGGTGTTGATTTTAGAGAATTCGTGTTTCTCAATAGGCAGGTACTGAGTTAATAAAACACATTATTCTGTTACTGATTTAATTTTAAATTGGCACCAAAGAAGTACTTACCTATCTGTATCTTTAAGTTCACCTTTCTGATCTTAGAACTTTCTTATCTTTTTATTTTAGCACGTCTAAATAACTGCGCCCTGCCTCATGATAGCAGATGACGAAGTCTAAAAAATCCAAGCGATCCGCATCACGCGGCACGCCTAGTTAGTGCAACAGTTTTAAGGAAATGGCTAACGTTTCACCGTAAACGCCTGCCCGTTATGTAGATTCATTATTATCCAATATTTTATTCAGGAATGGCAATAATTCCAGCTATTCTTGCACGAGGTGCGGCTACTGTGTCTTTAGTTATTAATTTGCTTGAATTTACAACCAGTCCTACCACCGATCTGCCATCCCTAGATTACAGATTACTCATAATGTTTTCTATTGTCTCCAATGAAGCAAAACAAAAGCTATGTACATACTTCAGCGGAATAGAATTTTCGAATACCTTTACATGAAAAATAAACGGGTCGTGCACCAAATTCGGCTGCGGTCCACTATTGTTCACGTGAACAGTCAATCACCGCATACTGTAAAAACTTATTTCGCCAGTTCGAATTTCGACGAACGCACCTCGCAATCTGTAAACTCGCAAAACTCTGGTTAAAACAAATAACAAGGCGTGTGCTGCGAGCGCGGGGCCAAAAATTAAAAAACTCGGTCTGTCAGACCCCCGTGTCGTGGCCAGACGCCCAGTTCGGATTGCCTCTCTACACTCAATTTAACGTGGAAAACACTCACCTTTGTCCACGTAATGAACGTGGCTACTTGCGTTGGATGACACGCTCTTCATTGACGAAAACCGGTTATCATGCTTGATTTGAATGTGAGCCTGTTAGCCTGACACCTGGAAGAGTTTTTGTTCATAATCTTATTATTTTTATCATACGCTGGCCACTTAGAAATGAACCTAGAGAGTACGACTTATAATTCTAAATTCGAATTTAATATCGACGAAAACTATTAAAATCTATTTCTGTTTAAATTCGTTGCCGAAATAATATGTCAAA
Organism: Conogethes punctiferalis; assembly: GCA_031163375.1. Classification (NCBI taxonomy): domain Eukaryota; kingdom Metazoa; phylum Arthropoda; class Insecta; order Lepidoptera; family Crambidae; genus Conogethes; species Conogethes punctiferalis. The sequence continues at coordinate 10,584,171 of CM062083.1, read as the reverse complement.
ATAAATAAAATATTAGAATACATACATACCAAATTTGAATACTCTATTCAATTATATTTTACAGTTAACCTTCTTAGATGTCTTAGTTTTGTGTCTTAGCCTTATCTACGAGTATTACATAGAAAAACAATTTGAAGCTAGACGTCTTTTCGTGTAGGACAAATGTAACTTGTAGTTTTTTTTAGAATTCTAACATTTTAAGAGGTTATCAATCCAAGGTTTAACTAAGGTCAATGTGTAATAAGTAGTAAATACAGTGTAACAGTGTCGGTTTAATAGCAATGTAGCAATTATCAGTTTGAAATTAAATACTGCTGGTTTTATAGTCTACCATTTGCCTTGAGTATATTGATCTGATGGTCTAATATTTAAAAAAAAACCTCGCTTTGCATTTCTAATAGGTATTGTAAATAATTAACTCATACCTATTAAGTCAGATACAAAAATAAATGTGGATTTCTGATCATCTACATTTTTATTAACGGGACTCATCTGCCTATCACATTCTACTGCTGGACATAGATCTCTTTAGTTGTTCGCTATTTTGGACAAACACCTGGATGCTTTACCTAGCTGCTTGCTGCCCATCATTGGCATGTGGTAGTCAGCTACGCCTTCAATCATGATGGTTATACCGCCACCAGTCAGTTACCAGAGCCTCGTTTGTTATTCAGCGAGATACACCACGGGCAGGTGAAGCTTGAGTAGCCTTGGAGAGTTAATAAAGATCCCACCAAAAACATTCTGTTAAAAACTAGCCAAGTCTCGATGGAGATGCTTGTTTATCTCTAGAAAGTAATGAAATCTAGACAAAGTCGTGCCAAGTCTAAGGTTCCTTATTGCGATTTCTTTATTATTAAAGTTAATGGTGTGTGACTTGGCCGTTGAACATTCTTTATAGGTACTGACGTACACAACATTTGTAACGTTTTCCAGCGCTCTGGTCTTATCCAAAGGTTTTCAAATAGGGGCCTGAAAATGGGGCGAAATGGTTCCTGTAAAGGATGGTACGGCAGTGTCTGCTTCGCGCTCGACTTGGCGGGGGCACTGCCGTGCCCCCTGATAGGTCGCTCCCTTACATCTTGACGGAACTCATACGCGATATTTATTATGTACGTTTCAATTGTGTTGCGATTATTGTGGTCACAAGCAGACTGCATGTCGCGCGCGTATGAGTTGCGCTAATAGTTTCAGTTGTAACAGACCATAAAAAGTTAAAACAATCTGATCATATCAATTTCATTATCATCATCAGCCTTCAAACGCGACCACGTCGGTTGGTGACCGCAGTAGGTTTTATTTGTACAGGTAGATGCTGCTGCCCGTTCTGTTTAGTCGTCTTTTAAGTACGACTCCCACACGGGATGACTTGGGGTAGTCATATTTTATGTCCAGACTCTACACGGACACATTATTTAGAAACATATTATTAAGTTTCCAGAGTGATAGCGATAGTTGTCCCACTGGTTGGCATTATAATATTTAGTCGAAGTATGTTAATCAATAAATTTATGAGACTATTGAAAATGTCACTTTTGACAACAATGTCTCCAACAATGACGCTTTGATTGACCACATTGTACCATGGCATTGCACACACGCTATTCAAAATTTAAATATTTATTTTTAGTACCTACCTATGTTTTGTCAAAGTCAAGTGACATAATTTCACTTGACTTAGCTATTCGCATATAAAACCTTCACTCATTTAGTACCGGCATGGTACTCGTAAATGTCAAGCTTATTCAATTAAATTACCTTTTGTCGCTTCTTCGCTGTCTTGAATTTTGACTGTCATGGAGTTTCCGCATTACATCTCTTGGGAACATATTTTTAAAATTTGACACTAAAATCGTGATAGGAGACTTTAACGCGAAAGCCGGCCGTGAACAAGTATTTACACCTACCATCGGACTGCATAGTAAGCATGTAACAACCAATGACAATGGACTAAGAATGATAAGTTTTGCCGCGTCGAAGTCCATGGTTGTCAAAAGCACTATGTATCCACATAGGGACATCCACAAGGGAACATGGAAGTCCCCGGACGGCTCTACCATTAACCAAATTGACCATGTCCTTGTCGATAGCAGACATAAGAGCACGATAGAGGACGTAAGGGCGTTCCGTGGAGCGGACTGTGACAGTGACCATTTCATGCTGGGCGTTAAAATCAAAGCCAGAATAAGGTCTTCTCACAAGCACAGGGCTTCTGTTGAACAGCTGGTCAACACGGATGGGCTAAAAGACAAAAAAACTGCAGAACTGTTTCAGACTGGAGTTAAATAATCAGTTCTCAGCCCTTCGTGAAGACAAAAGCATTGAAGAAACCTGGGAGGAAATCAAGAACACTGTAAAAAATGTGGGCTTGAAAGTACTAGGCAAAAGGAAAAAATATCACCGGAAAAAGTGGTGGACAGAGGATTGTAAAAGGATAGTGGCGGAAAGAAGGAAGCTTAAACTCCTGGCACAACAAGACCTGACCTGGCAAGATAGATATGACGACACCCGAATGGAAGCAAGGAATGTGATTAGGGGAGCCAAACGAAATCATTTAGAATCTCTGATGCGAGGCGTGGAAACCCTAATCAAAGCAAACTGCACACGAAAATTCTACCAGGAAATTAGCTCTGCAAAAAAAGGATACCAGCCGACACTTCAAATACTGCAAAACGCCGAGGGGTATCTTATATCCGACCCGGAGGAGCTGAAAACCATGTGGCTGAAATACTTCCAAGAGCTTCTCAACTGTCCACCCATTAACGTACGTTTTGGGGATGTAGTGAATACCAACGACACAAATGTGACCACTCCAAGCTTCGAGGAAGTAAGAGACGCCATCATGAAGTTAAAAAACAACAAGGCACCCGGACTCGATGGTATACCCGGAGAACTCTGGAAGTACGGCGGCCGAGGAGTGCAGTCTCGTCTATATGATCTCATCGTAACTATTTGGGAGGAGGAACAACAGCCTCGAGAGTGGAATGTAGGAGTTATTTGCCCCATACACAAAAAAGGTTGCAAGAAGACCTGCGCAAACTACCGAGGAGTTGCCCTTTTGTCAACAGCTTACAAAGTCTTGTCTTACATCCTACTGCGACGCCTGGAACCATACGCGGACGAAATTATCGGAGACTACCAGTGCGGCTTTAGACGCAACCGAAGCACGACCGATCAGATTTTCCTCCTGAAACAAATTATGGAGAAAAAGTGGGAGTATGCACAAAGTGTTCATGCACTGTTTGTGGACTTTACGAAGGCATACGATAGTATAGACCGAGGCGTGCTATTCTTGAAAACTTTAATATCCCTAAAAAGTTAGTCCGACTGATTAAAATGGCTACAGAAAACAGTAGGATGAAAGTAAAAGCGGGCGGCGGTTTAACAGAGGAGTTTGATGTACTAACAGGCCTTAAACAGGTGGATGCCCTGTCACCAATGTTGTTCAACCTGGTTTTGGAACACATCATGAGGACAGTTTTGCAGTCGGATGGTGGAGTACAACTGAACGGGCAGCATAAGGTGATAGGGTACGCCGACGACCTCGCTTTGTTAGGACAAAATGCAGAAGAGGTAAAGGCTAGGGTGGAGAGCTTGGAGAGGGAGGGAGGAAAGGTTGGTCTGAGAATTAACGGTGAGAAAACTGAGTACATGCATATGAAGAGGTATAGAAATTTGAGGGAGTCACCGAAAAACCTAGACACTGGGGTAAAAACATATAAGGGTGTCCGCAAATTTAGGTACCTCGGATGCACAGTACCAACCACAGACCAATACCAACCAGCGAGAGGATGAAATCGAAACCCGTGTCCAAAACGCCCTAAGATGTGCAGCAGCCCTTTACAGTATTTTAGTGTCCAAGCTGATAAGCAGGAAGACCAAGGTACGTGTCTACAAAACAGTGATCAGGCCGATCTTAAGGAAGAAAGTAGACTTTTAGTGGCGGAAAGGAAGATCTTGCGAAAAATCCTCGGACCAACCAAAGGAGAAGATGGCCAATGGAGGCGAAGGAAGAACAGGGAGATTGAAGACTTGGTGTCCGAGCCCAACATCATCGGTGAAGTCAAATCTGCCAGACTCCGTTAGTTTGGACATGTGGAGAGGATGGAGGCGGATCGGGCAGTCAAGCGAGCTTACATGGGACGGCCAAGCGGACGTCGCCCGGTTGGGCGTCCCAGGTACCGCTGGAAGGAAGAGGTGGAGAAGGACCTGCTTGGGCTACAGATCGGCAACTGGTCTGAGCTGGCTCAAGATAGGGAAGAATGGCGTCTTGTTGTGTCGGAGGCCAAGATCCACTACGGGTCGCTGAGCCAGCGGAGTAAGTAAGTAAGTAAGGGAACATATTTTGGATCAAATAATACCTACCTTTTATTCCTTATGATATAATACTTACCTTCCTACCACCTTGGAACTGACGGAATGGCAATGGATGGAATGAATGGTGATAAATACGTCATTATGATTAAAGGATCCCGTTACACCTGTTCATAAAGTTTGCTAAGAACATTAATTTATTTCACATATTTTGACACGCTCCAGGAAGTAGGTACCTAATAATACGAGGATTATTTATATTTGGGCTACCTCGTTCTGTCACAAAATATGTAGTTTGTCGAATACAGTTTTACAATATAGAATTCAAATATTTTTTTTATATATCAATTTATTGACATAAAGTTAATAAATTATACTTTATAGTAAGTACACTTTTTAAAATAGTACCTATTCGTAACAATTAAAGAGAGCTCAATCATTTAACAGTTACATAGTTAAAAATACATTATACCAGTAGAAACACAAAATGATATGGTTTCAAACACACAACAGGTGTGTCTGAGGCATTAATATAATCACCAGCCTTATAATTTCTAGCGTCCAAAATCCCCCTCTGACCACTTTTAGTCCGGTCAAAAGTTCCCTAGGTGATAGTTTCTGGGGAGCAAAGAACTCGTTACTTTTGCAGTAGCACCTAGAATTTCATCTCTACAGTTGGAAGGTCATTGGTATTACGCTTTTGCTTCTATTAAGCTTATTAAATTTTATATTAAAGTGGCAGGCTCTGGGAAAAGACAAAATTTGATAATTATGACCTTGCTTACTATGGAATTTTATTATTTCTCGTATCGGTACTGTTTTGTTAGATCGTCTTATTATTTTTCTGCATCGAAGTTTGTACTTGGAATTTAATAAATATATTATACATTTTTAAATTACCGTTAATTTATTCTAAATCGGAAAAAGTCTTAATGAGTTGTAATAAACTCAAATGAAAAAAAATGTTTGCTTTAGATATAAAATGGTATTAAATGACAGCATCTGATCAAATGTTCTGTAACTGTAAATCAATCGGACCCAAGTAGATAGCTATATTTATAAAAGTTCATTTATTAAATTGACATAAACGGCATTTGAACCCGGATCTTAAAGAGCTTCCGATATTCCGTTTAGATGAACAAACAACCAAGGTCGGCAACTATTATAAGAGGACACCGTGTATTATCTGACAGCCTAACATTTTTAAATTTTTATTTCTTTTACACAGTCCTTGTCTAAAATAGCAGAATTTGTAGCAGTTACGAAAAAATTAAGGTAAATAAGTCGTGAACTACCTAAGTACTACGTGAGGAACCCCTCACGTAGCCAATCTCTTGACTCCGATAAACTATTTGCATTCAAACATAGGACAGGACTCAGGAGAGTTCAAAGTTCCAAGCTACATGCACCTAAATTATTTATTTACCTACGTAACAGCCGTCAATTAGATAGTTCAATCAAATGGTGCAATGCTGTAATACGGACTAAAGGGTTAAAATAAACTGTGATAATATTGATAGACTATAGAAGTCTATTAATAGATACCCACCTTATTTTAACAGTAAAGGTCCCTTATAAGGTTCAAAGAATAATGTAAGTTTATGCGTTTTATACGGAGAGGCAATATTATAATTTCAGAATATTGAATCATCATAGGTATAACACGAATGCCTGGCTTCATAAATGATGAGGGGTCGGCCTAATTAGGTTTTTCTTCTTCCCTTTTCTCTTATTATTAAAAAAATGTATACATATACACTAGCATGTTTAAAAGTAACAATTATTTGTTATTTTGACTTTGACTCCTACCTAGTAGGTACATAATATTTTGGCTTCGAAAATCGGATTTTGCTTCGACCATGATCGAAGATATGACGAGTCATGTATATGGCATTGGAGTGGTTGCCATCTGACCTCCGCTATAAGATCGATTGGATCATGGTTAACCATACATACTTATCTGCATAGTGGTGATTTATAAGAATTGTCCAGATTTCTTCATTGATGAACTTAATTAACTTCAAAAAATAAAAAATAAATGAATAGTATATAAATTTTAAAATATCCGCTCCGGTGACGTTGCTGCTCCTCATTGGTCTGTGGTATTTGGATAAGCCTTCAATTGTGATGGTTAGACCGCCACCAGTCGGGTGCCAGCGCCTCGTTTGTTATTCAGCAGGATGCACCACGGGCAGGTGAGGTTGGCTTGGAGGGAAAAGATGATAGGCTGCTCCCGGTACTATGCGGGGTTCGAACTCGCAACCACTGTCCGGAGACACGATTCACTACCACTGAACCAAACTGGTGGTCGAAAATTTGCTTTATTTTAATAATAAATTCAATTAAACTGTCCTAACCCCCAACATTACTCTGCCCCATAAAAGTATTTTCCTAACGGAAATTAAAAACAAGAACTCCCCCCTGCGATCGGCTGTCACTATCCCACTAACGTTAGAGTCTAGTCATTTTCATACCATCAAAAGCTCACGTCTCCTATTTGATTCCCCCGTGTGTCGGCTTGGTCAGTTTTTTCAAAACTCGGTATAATATTTGCGTATGGTACCCGCGTCGCCCGCTCTCGGCTCGTCTCGTCTGTCGATTTGTCGACAGGCTTTATTTCCGCCTGTCCCGCCAAAATACGGTAGCATTTATATTTTCCCAATATTTCTGTAATCGAAATAGAAACATGGCGAGGTTCGTGAAACGTATCCTGACGGCGAGGTGAAGGGTTTTGATTTTTGGATTACGAGATTAATTTCCTTTCTTTTAATATGATAAATACTAATAAATTATTTGACGCTTTTACAGAGAATGATTAGATAAGGATAGGCCCGAGCAACTCAGTGGGATCATAACATATATATTTTTTTTTTCCTTGGCCTGTGTTTGATAACTTCAAGATTCTGCTATTTGATACAGAATCATGAAATAAACGAGGTCATCAGCTCTTGTAGGTATGAATTCACCATCGTAAATTTTTATTATGAAATACCTACCTTGCACAGGTACTGGCTATGCCACAATAGAGATGAATTTGTCATGACATAGATATTTACCTCTTCAGTATTTAAATAGCTGCCAAGATCGTATTTCTACTTAAGGGGCATTTAGGCATAATGTCTTCTTTGGTAACATCCAGCATAGAGCCTATACTGGTATTCTACAAATAAATAAATAAATAAATAAATAAAATAGTTTATTTTCATTTACAAAAAGTTTTACAACGTAGTAGATAGGAGCTTCCATTTAAGCAAATAATGCCTGTGTTTGGAAGCTCCGCTCTTCCTTATCAAATAAATTTAGTTACACTATACTTAATACATACTAAACACAGAAAAACTAGTACTTATACCTAATAAGAGAAGCCAGTGACTCCTGTAAGTGTACAAGAAATCCACCACAGAATTTACTTAATTGTTTTGAATTTACTTTATGGAAATTAAGGACATAAGTAGAAAAATACTTAATACAGACACAATACATTAAAAATAAATTCAACAAATTGTATTTTTTTCTATTATACACCCCGATGTATTTATTCTGATAAACAATGTACATCTAAGTAATTAATTAAACACCTACCAACCGCTCCAAGCTAATGACCACTATCAAATAAAGCAGATTGTCATGTTTGACCGCAGAAAACTCAGTTTAATTAGAGCTCGTTTGGTTTACCATAATCCAGTAGTTAATGATTTACAGTTATCTACAGAATACTGAAAACATGAAGGATTTACGAAATGTGACCGCAGTATCAACAATAAAATTGAATATTATATTTTTTCTACTTGTTTCAACAGATCCTTAGACAATTTTATAATTTCAAATTCAATCTCTTTTGATATTTTTCTTTATTTATAAATATTAGATAGTGTCTATGAGGAGCATTGCAAATAGTTTGCTATCGTACATACTCAAATAGTATCTACTCCTATTTGAAAACAAAGACACATACCTACTATGTGGTATGTACCATCCAATTTCAAATACTCTTAGGATTTACGTATAAAATTTGAATGTGATATATATTTATGTCGAATCAACGGCCTAAAATATAAATTTCAAGTATCTGGCTTTTTAAAAAGCCAAAGCATTTAAAGTTGTAATCCTTTTTTAAGTTCTAGATTATCTGTGTATTTAATTCCATTTAAATCGAGTCTGTAGAATGTAGACAGTAACCACAGATTACATTACCTACCTACTCTTAAAAATAGGAAATAATTATAAATTCTTTCCAAATTAATTTTGGCATGGAGTCGGTATGCGTATGTAATTACTATGCTATGTTTTTTTAATTCTGACCTTAAATCTACGAGTAAGGTTAAAATTAAAAATCATGTTTATTTGTGTACCTACACTGCAGTTAGGAATGTCATGATATTGTATGTACTTGTAATACATCGGATAATGGATTACTTAGCAGTAACTCAATATTCCAAGGTAAGTATAAGTTAGCATGTCTGCCAAAGTTACATAAATCGCACGGTCAACGACATTGTAATCCGTTTTGAAGTTGTACAAAGTAGAACTTACTTTACATAACTGGTTTTTATACTTTGCCTTCATTCAACTTCATCTTATTGAGTGACATTGGTAATTTACTCTACAACTATTTAGTTCATCTGTTCGATATTTTTGCTAGTCACAATTTTTTTTTATTACTTTTAAAAATGTGAGTCTCACATGTCTGTCCCATCTCAAATTACATATTTACGAGTAATATGTACTCCCTCACATGTATAATGCTCGCAATAACAAACAGACACACAATACAGACATACAATTTTAATAAATTTTTGTCCCTCATTTGCGTTTAAGAGTACCTACAATAAAACCCTTGCTGTTGTGTTTTCAATTACATAAATAAGTTACAAATAATATTTACAAATAAGTTTAATTAAATCTGCTTTATTATATTAGTAGTGACCCGTGCCTTCAGAAGTAGGTACCCAAGAAGTAGTGAATTCGGTCCCCATCTGGGATGTAAATTCGTGTGATGAACTTTTGTGTTTATTCCATGTCATTTGTGTTTCTGTGCATATTTAAGTAGAGACCTATAACAGAAGCTTTAGTTACTTTAGGATTGCACCAGGATAATTTAAACAAAAGCCTGAAATGAGAAGAAATATTTATTAAATCACTAATGATGGAGATTCGCATAATATTATGTGTAGGTAGATACCAACGGATTAAAATTCATTAGTTTCAAAAAGCTGTAAGCATGTAAAATCGTTTGCTGGAAGCAACGCGCTGTTATTGTACACATACAGCCCCTGCTATGAGCAAAACCTGTTTTGCCATTAGAAAACAAGAAATCAGCAATTCTCCCTCTTAAATCAACGGGGGAAGGGTTGACATTTGAAAAAGTTATTATTTGTTTATTTTTGTAGAGCTATAAGCGGGTCCTTTGCTCAATAATATGTTCTAATTTGTCTAATGCGATCACTCGGCTCAGCGGTCGTGTGAATCTTTCGCCTAATTAACCCTTACAGAGGGCTGGTTCACTTCAAAGTGTCCACATATAAAATCCTCCATAACTTGTTGAGCTGATAAATGTTTAGTGGAGCATAACGTTTTAGGTTAATATGTGAAACACGGCTTCGTTTACGGCTACGGAATGACGACCCTATTTATAGTGTGAACATAATTATGGTTGAGCTTACTTGGAAATAGGGTAGGTAATTAGGTATGTATACAAAAATGTCCCTGGCGAATCCCTGTACCTACCTGTGTTATACTTACTTTGAATAATATTTTTTTGACAGTCTGTAGGCAGTCAAATTTATTGTTATTGATTTGTCTATTAATAATTTGATGGGCTCCTGTAATTTCTAGTTCTACAATTAATAGATAGATTAACGAATTGCGATTTATAATACAGGTACCCAAGTCACTGTATCACAATTTATAAATTACAGTTATTATTAATTGAAGTCGGTTTTAAATGTAGATTTCATTGAAATCGAAGTTACCTGTCAAAAATAATATTTTAAGTAGGTACGTATTTAATTTAATGCCCTTTTAACGCGAGTGTTTTCATGTAAATTAATGAATCTTATATTTTGATATTGACGAGTGAAATTAAATTAAGTGAGTCCGAGCCGATATTGGACAACGAACTAATTGTTTTAAAAGCTTTTCCGTGATGGGCGGATAAACGTTTCACGCTAAAAGTTCATTTGATGAATGTAGGTGTTACCTTTAAAATGTCAATAAAATGTAGATGTGCTGCCAGTTTATTATTATCTCCATGCGACGGAAACGAATACAAATCACCGCCTCATTTCTTTCCTTGGCTGTCGTAAGAGAAGAATAAGGTACTTTTTGAGGTATGCGGCCGTATGCTTCAGCGCTACCCGAGTCCTGGCAAGCTGTTGACACCAGGGAGCTTAGTCCTCCCAGTCTGGGAGGTGTGGGTCCCACAATCCCACATGCCATGACGTCCGAAGGCGGCGTGAAGGTGCCTGATGCATTCTCCTCTAAAAAAAGTTACATCTTGAGATTCCACCCGCTAAGTTGGCGACCACCGCTCACTCAGTGAAACACTGTAAAATGTCGCTGTACAGACTGATTCCGAAACCAAGCTATGAATAGCCTGAATAAAGCTTGGTGGAGGCAACTGAGATTTGATGGATTTGGTTACTTGTCCTTTACCGCAACGACTTGTGCCTGTTCTCCTTTTCATCAGGCGACAGCACTATGCTGTGTTCCTATGAAAAAGTATTTTTGGAATGTTAAAATTTTACCAAAAGAGAAATATAAATCAAGTAAAAATGTGTGCCCTACGGGAGATTCATGAAATAATCATTGTCATCTATATCCGACTATCCGTGCAACGGAGAACATAAAAATGTAACTTGCATGCACATGTTGAGTTCGTGATACAAAAATGCGGTCCCAAATATTCGGGGATAGTGCCTGACTGCGTCATATTTCGTACCGTTTGAATTTGAAATTCTAACCCGAGTGAGTAGTGTCGAGCAAAAATATAAACGGAATAGTTTAAGCTGTAGTGTAATCATAATAATGGATAAAGTGACTACCAGTTTTGGTTCATGTTAGCAGCCGCTGCCTTTGAATCTTTGGTCGCGGGAACATGTCTGTAATACGGATGATGACAAGGTATGAAAATGAAGAAAATAATTAGTCCGTCTCTTAGATAATAAAAAAATATAAGACCCGTATTTTTTGTTTTGTCGAAATAACAAGAAAATACTTAGATATAGCGCATTAAAGTTACGGAGTGGGGGCTACTACGTCACGTTAGAGTATATTTTGTACTCTAACGTGACGTCATGTGACATTTAAAATCAATGTATCTTCGTAAGTTTTTGAACAAGAGGCAAAATAAAAAATACGTATCCAATATTTTTCATTAATCTATCTGATGGACATTAAATTATTTTTTAGTCATCATCCCAATTGACCTGGGAGTTTATGATCGATCCTTATGCAGCCAGTAGGTACGTATGTTGTGTCCCCATTGACAGTGATTATAAACTGTAACCCGTGGTTATCGCAAGCATTCATCATATTAAACGACAGTTCAAGCGTAGCTTTGAATTTCGTGGGCGAAAACCGTTAAGTGTTCGACAAAAGGGAATTTCCCGTATACCGTACATAAGGGCGGAGCGATCGCGGGTTAAGTGCGGCGCGCTAAGGAGCGTGCGCTATGCATGTTCATGCATTATTAACGCGCACTGCCGATGAGCGGCCGCGCTGCCTCTGTTATTGAGATGGGGCCGCTTTTTTGTTAACGGAAGGTTAATATATATATAATAATGTCCTAATTAACACGAATAATATGTTTTCTGTGTGTTTTCCGAATTTAGAAGGACCACCCCACCCCATCCAGTGGGAGTAGAAGACGACTAATGAAATATCAGGATATAGACAGCAGCAATCACCTGGGTACAAATAAAACCTGCTGTGCTCACCAAACCGCCTAGAGTAATTTAGGAAAACAACATTGAAAAGCATAATTTACACCCATGTCACCGGGTACCTATGCGTTGTATTTAGCGGGTCACGTGGAGCGATCGCGGGTTAAGTGCGGCGCGCTGAGGAGCGTGCGCTAAGCAGTAAGCATGTTCATGCATTATTAACGCGCGCTGCCGATGAGCGGCCGCGCTGCACCTTTATTATTGAGATCGCTTTGAGCCTCCACGCTACGGACGCTTTTTTGTTAACGGAACGGTTAAAGGACGTTTTATATCGGAATTTTAATTAGGTCTGCTGTGCAAACTGGGGCTCTTTCTGTCTACCTTTAGTTATAGATTAGATGTATGTTGTAGGTTTTTGTTACAAAGTCACTCTAAAATAGAAATTAAATTGGATTTTCTCTAACACTGTTTTATGTGACACTGCGATATCAAGTTTAAATTTTGAGCGAGCTGTGACCGCTCATTAAATCAGAACTTTGCTTAATATACAGATATACCAACGGATTTTTGAAAATAAGTGTACCTACTTAGAAATTCAACCCTTTTCATTTTAAAATAGTCATCATTTGCCTGCCCTGTTCCCATTATCTGGGGTCGGCGCAATATGAATAGTAGTAAAATAGTATGAAAAATATTTAATTCTTTACATTTATTTTCCACCCACACAGCAGAGTCATTCAATTTGGTTTGTAGAGGAGACCGGGTACAAAAGTAAGGTAGTAAGTTTTGTATAGGTATAAAGTATCTAAGTATGTAAGTTTATCAATTATTGTCTAATCCCATAGTACAAGCTTGTGGCACGTCTTGGGTTATAGATTTATATCATTTGTATACCTTCATTGTTTTGATACCCATAACACTAGTGCGCAAATTAAAGTGCTTAATTTGGGATCTCAGCAATGTTATCTGATATTAATGCTTATTGCACATTTATGCGTATTATTCCCTTTTCGATCCGTCTACTCGTATATTCGACAGTCCAATTTTAATGCAGGGAAAGAGGAAAACAATGATTGCGCCCAACGATAAAGAGTGCTCTTTCAGTTATTACCTTGGGATGATTTGATTGAGAACGTTTTAAATCTGTTCACTCTGGGGAATATTTTTTGTTAACGCCAGCAGGACGAGGGAAATTGGATACAAATGATCGCGTCCAATAATAAAGTGTGTTATCGGGTTTTGCGTTGTTACCCACCTCCATTACTTGTAAAACGGCTAGGAATTAGGGCGCTAATTTTCAAAGGAACGCATTTATTAACCGTATTATGCAGTGATTAAAATTTTTTTAAAATATTTAAATAAAATAAAACACTTAAAATATGTGTTTTCCATTGAGAAAAAGCATCGTGATTAACTAGCATTAAAATGTGCTTGGGATGTAAGGGAGCGGCCTATCACCTTTCCACTCCAAGCCAACCTCACCTGCCCGTGGTGCATCCTGCCGAATAACAAACGAGGCGCTGGCAACTGACTGGTGGCGGTATAACCATCACAATTGAAGGCGTAGTTAAATACCACAGACCGATGACGGGCAGCAGCGTCACCGGGGCGAGAAGCTGCGCCCTGCGATCGCCAACCCGCCTGCCCAGCGTGGCGATTATGGGTATATCCTCCTGATGTTTGCCCTAGGTGGCGGGCAACTGGAGAGGCCTATGTCCAGCAGTGGACTGCGATAGGCTGATGATGATGATGAAAATGTGCTTAAACATGTATATAGGTATATCCTGAGGACACCATTTTAAATTAGAAAAATTCTTCTTCATTAATCATTATTACATAATATAAAACAAAGTAGCTTTTTGTCTGTCTGTCCCTTAGATCTTTAAGTCTACGCAACGGATTTTGATGCGGTATTGGCCTTCCTCTTGAAACACAGTATTTATAGTATGCATGTATGTATAAATAATGTAGGTATGTAATATTACAGGCATAAAAAGTACAAAAGCACTGATAATTTCTGGAAGGTTTCTGGTATTCTACCCGAAGCGAAGAGAGGGCGGGTCGCTAGTACATAATAAAAATGCGGCAAATGATATTTATCTACCACATTTTTACGTCCATACCCGGTCCTTGTCAGAAAAAGAATAAATAATCGTCGCATCCAGCAATGAATAGTGCTCTTTCAGTTATTACCTTGAGGTGATTTGATTAAGAACGTTTTAAATCTGTTCGTTATCGGTAATAATTTCATGATCGCCAGCAGGAAAATGAAAATTAGCCTTGCAAATGATCTTGTTCATTAATAATCCACATTACTGGGTATTATGAGACCAATCCTGTGATTGAAAAGACTGAGTTATTTTTTGTTAATTCACCTAGTGGCTCCAATTTCATTTATAGATACTCGTAGATATTATTTATTGCACACAGTACAGTTCACTTAAAACTAGGTATAATATACATTTATTATACAACTAGCTGTGCCCGCGACTTCGCCCGCGTGGAATAGAATTTCATCCCCTTTATTAACCACTTGGGGGTAGAATTGATCAAAATCCTTTCTTTAGCGGATGCCTACATCATAACATCTGCCTGCATGCCACAGCCCGATCCGTCCAGTGGTTTTGGGCTGTGCGTTGATAGATCACTATGTCAGTCATTGAGTCACCTTTGAGTTTTACCTTTGGAGAGGCATACGTCCAGCAGTGGACTGCGAAGGGATGATGATGATGCCATTTGGGCAACTTTTTGACAAATTATGTTGTTGCCTTGGACCGTTTCATAGTTGCCACAGATAAGTTATTTTAGCATAGCTCGCTTACGCTCAGTAGGTACCTACTTGAACCAGTTGTTGATACATAGTTTCCGATGGACGCACTGCACAGCAAAATCTGGCACTGCTATGCGATACTACGCTATGACACACGTTTAACGGTAAGAGTCAACTCCTAGAGCGCACAGTTCTACCACGCCCTACGCGCCGCCATAGTACGAGTAATACCTACTAACTATAGTCTTTTTCAGATAGGATGGGTACGCTGACACATCAGTGACACTTGTCAACGAATCCTTTTTACGCAATTTCTATGACAAAATGACAAATAATCATCAAAATTGAAAGTGTTTTCACTTTGTTTATAACGCATGATAACAGAGATTTACTTTAAATTTTATTTGAAACCATAAATATCACTATAATAAACATAACTAAAGAAATGTAATACATTAAATATTTTTTTATCAGTAATGCTTGATGCGTAAATTGAAACGTATTTTCATAGGGATTGAAACATTGAAATCGTTATAATACCGATTTAATCGTAAAATCGCTTTACGATTTTTCAACTATTGTATAAATTTTATTAAATATTTAAATTTCTTAATAAAGGATATGCAGTTATTGGTGTAAAATCGAAAATCTTGTATAACACGACTGAGATATTACATTTAAATGGGTAAACTACCCATTGCAATTGCAATTCAAATAATTATCTATGTAAAATAAAGAATGGAAAGCTTCTTCAAACTCAGATTGATCTAATGATTAGTTTTACGTTATTTTGGATGATAAATAAATATTTTTTTTATTAAATCATGCTATTTTTAATTATCTCGAAATCGATTCTCTCTCCATACAAAATGAAATCGATAAATCATAAAATCGATTTTTTTACCTTCGATTTTCATTTTACCACATGACTATAAACTTCAAATCCCAAGTGTCAGCGTACCCATCCTATCTGAAAAAGACTATATCCTTACTTTCATCATCATCACCAGCCCATTGCAGTTCACTGCTGGACATAAGCCTCTCCAGTTGCTCGCCACTCAGGGTAAACATCTGGAGGATATGCCCATAATTGCCACGTTTGGCAGGCGGGTTGGCGATCGCAGGACGTAGCTTCTCGCTTCGATGACGCTGCTGCCTGTCATCGACCTGTGGTATTTAGCTACGCTTTCAATTATGATGGTTATACCGCCATCAGTCGGTTGCCAGCGCCTCGTTTATTGTTCGGCAGGATGCACCACGGGCAGGTGAGGTTGGCTTGGAGCGAAAAGATGATAGGCCGCTCCCTTACATCTTTACTATGTATGAACATATTTATTCATAGGATAATCTATGCAACATATGATTTAGCCCATTGCATCATTCCACGGCTGAACATAGTCCTTGAGAACGTCTACCATCCCGATCCTGGGCAATCTGTACCTAATCCATTCTAGGCTTTTTCTTAAGCCAATGTCCCACCATGTTAAAGGGCGTCCCACACTTCGAATTCAACACCGCCTACTCTACATCGTCCATCGGAGCGCCTGGAGACGAGGCCTGCCCATTTCCACTTCAAAATGCAAATTCGCAACATTGAACATAAACAATTTACATACATTGTAAAGCAGACGCCTTGACCTCTCAAGAAGGGTCTTGTTAAAATCCAAATCATAATTTTTAACTGGGTATTGTCTCTATAAAACAGCTAAACGATTTCATGCGACGTAAGCAGATGTAAAAGGACCATTCTGACAAGGGTTGAGGTGTCTTATTGAGTTGGTCTTTGCACATACGACAGTGTTCTGGTTACCCAACTGCCTGTGAAGCAATTCTCCACAAACGTTAATTTGCCTCCGCAATAACACTTCCTTAGCCCGTACTCCAAACTGCAAGTTAGCCACCCATCTAACATTAATTGTGACTTTCTGAACTCCTAAAATGTAGGTAGTTAGCTAGGTAATCATTTTATGCTCACGTACGTCGATAGTACCTTAAATTTTAATTCAATTTCAGTCAAATGAACTAAATAACGTTAAAATTGTTTACTCTCTAATAACGCTATTTAAATATTTTTTCTTACTAAAGTATGTAAAGGATGGACTATGAAAAGGGCAATTCTATGCTAAAGGGCTATCTATAGTCAGAAAGATTCGTAATTCCTCCCTGTATTGCAGCAAAAAGACTAGATTTTTTATTCTTTTTTCTATGTAGTTTAATTTGCAGCGGTCGTGATTGAAGGAACTGTTGCGCATCGTTATTTACATTATATACACATTTACATTTATTTCTGAATTTTAATAATATTAGTTCGCTTATTATTGTAGAAGGTTACGCTAGTCAAGCGTTAAGCAGTAGGTATTACCTAAATCTCAGCTAGAATCTCAGTTATTATAACATTTTCCAAAAGACTGGTCTTGAAACGCATTCGCCTAAAAGGGATAGTACCTACCTAATAAGTAGTAATATAATAAATACAATTTATCTGTCCTTTTTGCGAACACCTCTAAGGTAGACAAATAACTAACGAATGAAATTGATATACCTAGCGTGTAATGGTATTATTTTAAAAAAAAAAATTAAACCGACTTCAAAAAAAAACACAAACGACCCAAACTAAAAAGCGATAAATAACGTAAGTAATTCTATCCTTAATACATAATTATTTAAATATTACAATTATGACTTATTTTTGAAGTCGGTGCCAGCCAAACAAATAAATGTATATTGTCGTGTGGATTTGCCGGCCGCGCGCGTCATACAACAACAGTCTACGTTAGGTACCGAGAGGCTGGCACCGACTTCAAAAATAAGTGATAATTGTAATATTTAAATAATTATGTATTAAGGATAGAATTACTTACGTTATTTATCGCTTTTTAGTTTGGGTCGTTTGTGTTTTTTTTTGAAGTCGGTTTAATTTTTTTTTTAAAAATAATTTTATTTCTCTATTTTTAGTTGCGTTAATGTGCTGTGACCTTGAATAAAGGCTAATTAATGTCCTTGAGAGTTTTACTTAGAAATGAAAAAAATTGCTTTAAGTCAAGTGAAGACTTTGCGATCTAGAATCAAGCATATCACTTACTAAATCACCTGCCCTATTAGCCCTGCATAAGTACATACTACTACTTAGTTTAATATCGACCAAAGTCAGTACTGTCCCCTAACTCCTAACCGTTAAGGAGCTCTGTGGCTTCATCATCAGCACCAGATGTTGATGCCCGGAAGCATATACCTGAGTAAAATATGATTACGTAACAAAACACCATATGAGCATACAATTTTCGGTTGTTGCCCTCAATTTCTCCAGGATCCCATCATCAGATCCTGACTTGGTGATAATGGGACCACCTCGGAAGTGTCCTCTGTCGAACTGTCGAAAAATTTTTGAAATCCATCCATAATTGACGGAAATATCGGTGAACATACATAAAAAAAATAAAAAAATATTATACATACAGACGAATTGAGAACCTCCTCCTTTTTTCGAAGTCGGTTAAAAATAAGTTTTATCTAAATTCAACACGGAAAGGGTTTTAACTTAGGTGAGTTAGCAATTAAGCAATGTAAAATTTAAAGGGTCAGACGGACAAAGCTTTCCAACTTAATGACGACATTAGGTTAGTTTCCCATTTCTCTATCTACATATTGCTGAAAATGTAGGTATCTTCTTATAATTTAGGCCCAACTTTTAATGGTTAATTTCCCGCAGTGAAACGATTGGTTTCCATTATTAAATACTATGTTGAAACATTTTCATTTTAGGTAGGTATATCTACATGTTTTACACCCGAAAGATGCAGTTTGTCAACTATAGTTCATTCGCGTTAAGAAAATAGTGACTGACAGGTCACTGACAGGCCACTAGCCAATTAAAACGCTAGAAATTATAATTTCTAGCGTTTTAATTGGCTAGAAAGTAAACTTTGCTAACTAATGAAAATATACCTACTTGGTAACTCGACTATTTATTAATAGTTTACATGTGAATTTCAACAACCAACAAACACGTACTGTAACAAAACTGCCCGTTAACTAAATGTAAAGCGTCCTCACGATTTCCGGCAACTCAATATAGAGTAGTTTGCTATTATGTTTGTGTGGCGCTAGTGTCGCGATGAGGAAATAAGATGTCACTCAACCCTCGGCAGCGGTGACTAGCGGACGTGTCACGTGTCGTGTCTTTAATTTAGCTTTCACTCTGTTTCTATGATAGTGTTAGCCGTTGAATTGTAACTAAAATGGTCTCTTAACGTTACGAAATGTAGTACAAAGTTTTGAGAAGGGTTTGATTTGTTGCTGTGATGCTATTATGTTTGAAATATAATCATATACCATATTTAGTGACAGTATTTAGAATAAACTATTTAAACTAGCAACGTCTCGAATAAATTATCTGTAATCTTTCTTATGGAACGTGTGGATGTTTGTTACTCTTTCATGCTAGATCTACTGAACCGATTATGAATGAAACTGTACATTAGCTTTTTTTTTTTTTTTTTTTTTTTATAGTGGCTCGACATAATGGCTTCCCTACACCTGATTGAAAGCGAAAGAGAAGCCCAAGTCGCTGTGACAACGGGCAAGTAACTGGTCAGTTACCTGTCAGCTTAACTGTTCATTAGCCTACTTACGCCAGATTATCACATAGCCTATCATTTAAAGGATATATAATCATTTCACTTATCACGATATTCACGCGGGTAAAGTCGCGGGCCCCAGTGATCAATCTTTATCCGCGTGAAATTTTACCTGGGTAGGGTACGTATTTATAAAATTAGCAGATAAATCACGTACATTCGCGGATTCTACTATAGATAAAATAGAGCTGATTGTAACATACAAAAGATCGTAATAGATAAGTAATTAACATCCATTGAATGTAGTTTCAACGCGACGTCTGTTAAACCTTACTTCCCTAACCAATTCAATATACCGCCATAAGTATCAAATCAAACGTTTACAGGATATCGTAATTGACGTGTCATGGCCAGTAGCGAGCCACAAAGGGACTGAGATTGTAGAAAATTTGCCGCGCTGATAATGTCGGTCGGCAAATAGGTTCGGCTTGACCGCCCCGACTGTTGCCGACAACTTCTGAATGCAGATGTTACTGAAAACCTCATGTCATAGGGGAATTTTATCTCAAAGGTCCACAAAAGGTCGCAAAGTCGTTGATCCTGTAACGATAATACTTTAACATTTGATGTTGAACGTTCCAGTTTCAGTTTTGGTCTCATTCGTAATGTGGTCTCTGGTTTAATCGTATATTCTGTTTGTGGCGTGTGCTTTAGTATATATAGTTCTGATCTACTTTTTATTATATATAGTTCTGATCTGGTCCAGTATATTACAAATTGTAAGTATCACATTTATGCAGATGACTTACAAATTTATCTCTCATTTAAACACGATAACGTAGACTCCGCTATCAACAAAATTAATAGAGACCTCGATAATATCAATAGATGGGCTTCAAGAAACTGTCTAGTCCTAAACCCGCATAAATCTAAATTTATTATACTTGGTTCTAATACGCAGATACAAAAAATTAAGTCTTCAAACCCTACAATTAAAATTGGAGGGGCAAATGTAATTGAAGTTGACGAAACTCGTAATCTGGGAGTATTAATGGATAACGAATTGAGATTCCATAAACATGTTACAGAAACGGTAAGAAATTGTTTCTTTCGCCTTAAAATTCTGTACAAAGTGCGTGATTATCTGGATGCCAGCGTTCGAATTACGCTGTGTGAATCACTAGTTTTATCAAAATTAAACTATGCGGATACGGTTTTCGGCGAGTGTCTCTATGGGTATACCAAAAAGCTTATCCAGCGCGTCCAAAATGCGTGTGCCCGATTCTGCTTCCATATCCCGCGTAGAGCACATGTCACTCCCTTTCTCAACCAAAGTCATCTTTTGAATATGGATTCAAGGCGCGCATTTCACTTTGCGTGCTTACTGTTCGGAATTATAAAAAACGAGTCGCCATCATATTTGTATAACAAACTCTCATTTTCCCAGCGTCTTATCAGAACTGCATCTCGTCTTATTTGTCCAAAACATAAAACCTCAGCGTTTCGTGGCAGCTTTCGATACTCTGCCACGAAATGCTGGAATAATATACCACCTCCATTAAGAAACTGTCACACTGTAGGGTCTTTTAAACGTAAATATAAAGACTATCTTATAAAAAACCAACAGGAAAAGATGTAGATGTAGGTATTTCAACAACTGAAAATATATATTAATTCATGAAACTGTATTTATACTATGTACTGTCTATTTATACAATAGATACACTCTAACTGTAATAATAGATTTCTGACGATATAGATTTATAGATAACGTAGAAGTTAATTGTTTTTGTTATTTGTTTGATTGTTTTGTGTTTATTTTTATTAACAATATTTAAAAATTCTGTAACTTTTGTATGTTGTCGCTGCGCCCAGCCGACCTCTTGGTGTCTGCGGAAGACCAGTGTCGAGGGTTCTTACAGGATACCTCGGCTTATACTGAGTGGACACCCTTTAGTGTCACACTGTATTTTTATTGTACATTTTAATGTTATTTGTAATATTGTAATAAGTGATACTAATAAACTTTTTTCTTTCTTTCTTTCTTTCTTAGTATTCCTACATAGTTAAGAGTGCAGTAAATAATTTTATCATTATAAGCTTCTATTTTTGTTGTAATTTTAACTTTAATTGGGTGACTTTATTCTATACGCAATCTAAAATCTATTAAGTATATCGCGGCCAATTTCTTCTAATGGGGTTAGATTTATTCATCGAAAGTTTCATTCATAATTAAGAATCATATACGTTTTTCTACATTACCTACAGTAAGGTTAATAATAAACGGTAATAATGTTAATAATAAACGGTAATAATGTTAAATACTTAAGCACTTTGTACCTTAATAATACGACATGTATAGGCCTCTTCTTACATCTTTAGTACCTTGGATTATCAAGCCAATTCCAGCTAAATACCTACTCAACTTGAGAGTATTAGTTAAGGCTCCGGTAGATAGCTTAAGGCAATGACAATAGACATTGTCTCACATGCGATAGAGTTACAGATGAACGATTATAGAGAACAGAGCCATATGTAGGTACTAATAGGTTGAATATTATTGTCAATAGACATTTGCTATGGATATTTTAAGTTCCGTCCGTACTGTTATTCATCACCAGCCCATCGCAGTCCACTGCTGGACCTATGTCCAGCGTATGCCTCTCGCCACTATTGGGCAAACACCAGGATTTTGGTTTGATTCTGGCTTTACCCATAATCACCACGCTGGACAAGCGGGTTGGCCAGCTGCTGCCCGTCATTGGTCTGTGGTAAGCCACACCTTCAATCATGATAGTTATACCACCATCAGTCGCCAGAGCCTTCTCTGTTCTTCAGCAAGATATACCACGGGTCGGTGCGAAAAGATGGTAGGTCGCTCCCTTACATCTTATCCCATCATGCATATAACATATATATCATACTAGCTGTGCTCGCGACTTCGTCCGCGTGGAATAGTTGTTTTTTCCACGTTTTTTTTTAAATTTTCCATGATTTCTTCGCTCCTAATAGTTGCAGCGTAATATTATATAGCCTAAAGCCTTCCTCGATAAATAGTCTATTCAACACAAAAAGAATTTTTCAATTCGGACCAGTAATTCCTGAGATTAGCGCGTTCAAACAAACAAACTCTTCAGCTTTATAATATTAGTTAAGATTATTCCATCCGTTGGTTATAGTCATCACTTCTTAAATCTTTACATAATACACGAAGTCATTCACAACCATGAATCGAATATGGCAGGCCTTTCCGTTGAAGGCATTTTCACCTGACCTTTGTATGGCAAGACATTATATAAATGAGAAAGTTTCCTCGCAATATTTTCCCTTATCCCTTGGCCAAAGGATTCTTTGCCCTTGAGTAGGCATCTACCTTTTATCCGTGCGATCTGGTCGTCACTAGGCCGTCCTATGTACCTAAGCTTGCATCACTTTTCGCAGTGGGAGCTCGTGGGAGCTGCAGGATATGTGGGACTTACTCCGCCTCTAGATAGAAGCGAGACAGAGAATACCCACTAAAAAACCTCGGTCTCCAAGGTCAATGCGCTATGGGTGATGGTGACGTGGGACCCGACACTATGCCACCATATCTCGCATAGTGATATCCTCTCCACCTGCCCAAACCAACATTCTCCAAAAGTGGTCCAAAAGACGTTAATTTCGTTTTAATTTTCCGGTATGTTTCTTGCAGTTTTTCTTAATTGATGCGCTTACCAATGAATAAAAATAATTGTTACGTTCAATATAGACATCATCAGCCGACATTCAAACATTTTTTGTTCCTCTCAAATAATTCAGCGCTGCGTTGTAACATTGTTATACGGACAATAGGTGAACTTAAAAGCCAATGTTAATTGAATCGGGTCCAGATTGCAGGATGCCGGTGCAGTGGTAATTGCGTTAGCAGCAAACATGTCAGAGCTCTCAACTCCTAACAGTGTTCGTTCAATGTGACCGGCTTTTTTGCAAACAAGCTAAAGAGCTCCGATGGTGAAGCCGCCCCGGTTTTTTTAACTGTTTTTAAACGGGAATAAAAGTTGCTTGACGCGAAAGTTTTGGTACTGGAATAGGGTTTGTATGAAACAAAAAAAGGGTTGCGATATGACCTGTGAGCGGCTGAAGTTCATTTGGAAGTTTAATGACTTTTCGTAATGCATATCGTAATCATTTATTTTTAGAACTGATGTTTATTAAAACTTCAGGTACCAATTTTGCGTATTAACCCAAATAGGACATTAGAGCATTCGGTGTATAGGTATAGATAGATCACTATCATCATCAGCCTATCGCAGGCCACTGCTGGACATAGGCCTCTCCAGTTGTTCGCCACTTCGGGAAAATATTAATAGATACTTGTAGATAGTAACTCTTTATTGCACACCAAACACGCATTCATACTTCTTACTGAAATGGAAGGTGAATTTTTTATGCTGATATGATAATGCATTCAAAAAGAAAGATTGGTCATATTAACTTAGTTTCGCGTGACCTACTTCCAATTGTATTTATTTGAAAACCTATTTCGATTCTTTCTCTAAGAACACTTTCGGTTATTCTTTTATGACTGAAGGAACATAATGGTCCACCATCATGGTAAGTACGCTATTAATTTACCGTTACGTAATAAAACCCGAAGAATATTAAAAAAACACTCCAAAGATCTTATTAACCGTCGTGACTTAATTAATTAAAGGAAGAATTCCAGTCTGCACGCTAAATACACTTTGGCTCGGATCGTATTCATCGCAAAAAACGTTCTTATCTGTAGAGGTGCTCGAAAAGACACCAGGGCTTTCTCTTATTCAGTTGAATAGCGAGAACCAATTATAACTTGTAAGTAATCCTCTTATCTGAAACTCTGCGAGTCGACGCTAGCCGCCACTCAGAATATAATTCACTTTATCCATATTCAATATCAGATCGTGCGACGGCGAGCAAATAGAGCGATTCAAGTGAGAATTATTATTGGATAAAGCCAGCCTCTTTCTTCCTACTCTATTTTCAGTGTCCGTTGGAGCGTGATAATTTACGTGTTGTATTCGATATTGCTCTGTGAAAGTGTCTATTTGTCTTCTTGCTAACTCAATCTCTTGTTTATGCTAGGCTGAGGGCAGTAAAACTTTGTAATAAAGTGCAATTTTGTTGTCGAGCTTGGAAAGCATGCTAATTAACGCTTAAACTTTTATGGTTCGCTGTTTTGTGAATAAATTAGTGTTTTGTTTGTACCGAAACCTCCTAGAAATACATTAGTTTTGAAACATGGTAATGTTTTTGTATACCTTTTGGTAACACTATTCTCTAGTGGCATGAATTTCTATTATGTTTTGCTAAGCTTAGAAATTTTAAGGATGAAGTCATACTACCTAGTTCCTAATTAATTAGATATTCATTAGTAATTTCCTATTCAAAGTAAGTATAAATAAATCGTTTCTAAGAAAGCTATTAGTGCCTAATCACGGTACCTACCTAAAATTTATTCTCAGCCGACTAAACGCTTTTAATATTTTACCTATTCAGGATTTTCCAAATTTAAATATTTTAAGGCTAAAAATAATATTCAAATTCTTGATCAGGAATTTTTTCTACTCAAAGGTAGGTATTTATTTTCCTATTATTATTCGTATATTCTCCTAACCTAATCTTCTAAAATAGGTATTATACTATGTCAGTAATGCTGGGGCCACACTACGGTTTAACGTCAATGGCCATTATCTCGATAATTATTGCTATAATTTTTTTCGCATTAAAAATGGGTGGCTACACTTCAACGGTCAACGTGAATGCTCATTATTGGCGATGAATACGGCGTTTAATTTTTTTTTTTTTTTTATTTGTCGGTGTATTAATATTTCTTCAACAGTTATTTGAATAGGTAATATTTCCATTATTCGGCGCCAAGCATCACTTTGCGTTCCACGGTTCTTGAAACTTCTGAGTTTCGGATCCCACAAACATCATTCTGTTTGCAGAATCTCGAGAAAAGTAATTACTTTCTCGTTACTCCACTCCGTCGCCATAGTACGTATTCCAAGACAAAAACGTGCAATTTTGAGGTAAATCCGTTGTAAAAAACAAATACGTCCGCTCCCGTTGCGCTCTCGACACACACTGACAATACGTAGTGTGGCCGTTTCATCGCATCAATTCTCGCGTTAATCTCTTTGATGTACCGCCACCTGAGCTATCGCCTAACGCCAAATGGCATTGTTAATGCCATTGTAAAATTATCCCGTTAAGTTGTGGCTACACCTATGGTTAACGTCCATTATCGCGATAATTAATGGCATTTCTCGTTAGTATGGCCCGAGCATAATAGGTATTAGTTATATCAAATGGCAATTGTATTCAAATAAATACTTGTGATTCTAACGTGAGTTTACGTTATTATGTAGACTCGTATTGCTAAGCATCTCAATTATCTTACGATATTCATTTGTTCAATCATAAGTAGCAACCAGTTGAAAATCAACTGCATTCAGATATTATATCAAATGTGACTTGTATTGTTTAATAAATACATCACAAACAGTGTAATAGCGGGTGTGAGTGCGGCGACGTGTTTGCGGCGCGGAGAAACGCACGTGACTTGACTGGTGAGGTACCTGCCTAGGTAGACGCGTTCAGACACCCTTATGTCGTTTATCACCAGTTACTTTATAATTCAATTGAATTCGACAATTTATATTTCTTTTCCCATCTTTTTGCTACTGCTACCAGTTAAAAAAGCGTTTTCGTCAATTCATCATAGCTGTATTATCAACAGTCTCGCAGTCTACTGCTGGATATAGACCTCTCCCATTGTTTGCTAGCGATGTAAGGGGCGGCCTTCTCATTTCGCTCCAAGCCAACTTAACCTGCCCGTAGTGCATCCTGCTGAATAACAATCGAGGCGCTGGCAATCAACTGGTGGCTTTATAAACATCACAATTGAAGGCGTAGCTAAATACCACAGGCCGATGACGGACAGCACCGTCACTACTAGTGCGAGGAGGTACGCCCTGCGATCTTCATTCCGCCTGCCCAGCGTGCCGATTATGGGTATATCCTCCAGATGTTTACCATAAGTAGCAAACAACTGGAGAGGCCTCTGTCCAGCAGTGGACTGCAATAGGCTGATAATTATGATGATGATTGTTGGCCACTTTGCTCGATCCTGGGTTTCTTGCATCCAACGCTTGCCTGCCAGCTTGTGCATATACCTATTCACAACTGGCCTGAGGTCTATCCTAAGCTACGTTTGCTGTGAAGCGGTGACCAGTCTTTTATCCCAACTGTTATTGGTTCTGTTACTGCTATTGATGGCCAGCCCATTGTCACTTCAGCTTACTAATCTGGTAAGCTAATGATTGCATTAGCCGGGATCCCGCCAAGAGAACAATTCCAGCTGCATTAAGTACAAGACCATATCTACCACGTAGGCTGTTGGCTAATAAGGGCATAATATCCTAATAAATATAAAAAATGTGTACAAATGTGTGTGTAGATAATATAATCTGTATAAAATGAAAGTACCAAAATAGAATTTTAATGGCCCTTACAAAAGCAAAAATGGTAATCGAGCTTAGCTAAGTGCTATTTTATTTGAAGGTGGATATTAGTAATGTTTTCATTGTCAACAAAATCTCAAGCATAAAAATGTTCCTAAAACTTTACCAAACTCTCTTTAGAAAATCACGCCGCGAAATTAGGCTGTATTTTTCGTGAGTTCGCCTATACGAGTATACTTTGAAACATATTTTTATTTATGGATATTAATTTTGACAAGTAGGTAAGCGAATATTATAACTAAATAAAGTATTGCGGTTGGACTGTTGGGTCGGGCCGTGGTTGTCGGAAGCTGGACAAACACTGCAATTGACTAGTCTTCTTACGTCGTATGGGCAAACGTGGTTTGGAGTGGAACATTTTGCTTAGTTCAGGGAGTTCGGTAAACGGATGATCTTAATTTATTATTCTCTGATCTGGGTGTTTTAAGAGGCATCCTCAGTCCAGTGGTCGTTAAAAGTTCCTATCTGGTGCGATCACTTATAAATTACCTACTGCTTATTTAGCGACAGAAGCGACTAGATGCAGAGTCAAAATACAGGAAAATGGTATCTTTAGTGCAATTTAAGAAGTGCTTTGGGATATTATTGGACTAAAATAGAAAATGCATAAATAAAACCTAGTACAATGTAGTAATAAGTTTTGACTTATACCTACTGCTACTAGCTACAGACTGGATTAATCCAGTCTGCAAAGGCCGACTAAGATTAAAAAGTCAATTTACAAATCAAGATCTGCTTGTCTGAGCATATTGAAGAGAGAATACGCTGATGTTATTTTCTGAAAGGAAAAAAACGACATGAGTTAAAATTTGGGGATGCATAGAATATTTTTTAAACAAAATAAAAAAAGGCACTGCCCGACTACTGGTTGATTCATATGCCAAAATGTAGCGTAAATAAATTGTCTCTAAAACATTTACCAGCATGTTCGGCATTGTTTGGTTTTTAGATATTTAGCAAACATTTTTTGTTGTTTGACACTGCCGTCGGGCAGTACCACGTATCAACCCATATGCGTGGTATACACACTAGTTTGTATAAAACTAACCTGTTTTGTTTCCTTTTGTTTTCTAAAAAAACAAAAAAGTGCGGGGCGATTTCGTTTGATTTCAATATAGGTATGTAGTTACGATTTTTATTTAATGGTTTATCCATTCACAACTTAATTGTTTTTGAACAATCCAAACTCTTATCAAAAGAATTTGATAAATAGTTAAAAATATTTTAAATCTATTTAACTGCTGGCATTGGCTGGATAGGGTAACCCCGGGATAGAGAAATGTGGCACCAATTAAAGGAATTACGTACAGCAATGAACGGATCAGCGCTGTTGATTGAAATATTTAAGAGCTTATTAACAAACGTGATATTAGGAAAAAATTTTCGAATACCCATTCGTTTTTTATTCGTAATGTTCTTTTTTTAGGTATGTTTGTAGTACTTACGCTAGAAAATGTTTTGACCGAAACCTCTTGAAAGCCGGGCGCTTGAAGCGGCAAAGGGCGAAGACATCTCTGCATGATCAGTATCAAATAAGGGCGTATGTTGGGGCCCGCGTCCCAAAACCTGATATCCCAGCAAGCGTCACATATAAGGGTGACCTTTAAAGTAATACATACATTTTAAACTGAATGCTCTGTAACAAACGGTATTTCCTGATCGCTACGATAATATGTCCTTTTTTAAACGAGGTTTACCTAAAGAGAGTTCTTTCGTCACGGTAGGTAGGGGCATTGCTGTGCCCCTGGCATAGCTCATGTCCATGAGCGGTGGTTACTGTTTAACATCAGACAGGCTGCTTGCTCGTCTGCCACCAAAACGCAAAAAAAATAACAACTAATACCAATTTTTGTTTTCAGGGATGTAATGGAGCGACGTTATCATCTTTTTGCTCCAAGCCGCCCTCACTTGCTGTGTGCATCCCGCTGAATAACAAACGAGTCTCTGGCAACTGACTGGTGGCGGTATAACCACCAAGAAGAAGGCGTAGCTAACCACAGGCCGATGACGGGCCACAGCGTCATCGGAATCAGGAGCTGCGCACTGCGATCATCAACCCGCTTACGCCTACCCGGTGTGGCGATTATGGGTCCTCCAGATGCTTGACAAAAGTGACAAACAACTGGAGAGGTAGGCCATAGGTGTCCAGCAGTGTACTGCGATAGGCTGATGAAGATGATGAAACTGAATACTGTAGCACTTAATTGTAGTAGGGTAAAGTACCTTTAGTCGTACCAGTGCTTAAGTCGTACCACGTCTATATCTGCGCACCCGTCATGAAAAGGTGACATGTAACGGTGCAATATGGTTCTACTCAGTCGCACGGGTAAACAAAAAAACTAGGCGGCTTGCCGGATTTCGCGATCGTAAAATAATGGAAAAGTAAGTTTTTTGCTCAGTGCTCACTAGTTTTTTTACGTTAGTCGTAAGCCATTTCACAGAAGCTTATGATGAAATCGATATTTTTTTTATTCATGTCTGTTTTTGTAGTGTTTTCTGGATGACATGAGTTAGGTCAAACGGTAAACGGTTTCTAGGTTACGTTGTCAATTTTGATTTATAACTTTGTACACCCTGCTGCCTAACTCGTACCTGTATAAACTTCCTAAGTCGTACTTCCTAATAGTATCGTATATTTGTTTGAAAAATGATTTATTTAAGTAATAACTAGTCATTATTACTAAATAAAACTAAGATTTGTTTATCATTGTTATAATAAGGAAGACTGAAATTGATCTCGTAGCATACAAGTCTACGCAGTGTTTTAATTGTTCTAAGATTTCTAGTTGGAAAAGTATTATAATTACTCTAAGTACGACTTAGGCCATGGGTGGTACGATTAAAGCAACCGGTTGCCTAAGTCGTACCGAAAAAAGGTTTTTGTAAAACCTTTAAAGAACAGTTTTATTCAAAGATTTTTAAATGTCTATTAATGTTTTTTGATTCGTTAATAAATGAAGACTTTATGTGTGTAAAGATTTTTCTATTATTTATATTACAATAGAAATTATAGCTATTTTCCTTGAACTGGTACGACTAAGGCGACCTTACCCTACCTATTTTTCTTTTTAGAATCATCATAGCACAATGTGGCTTAGAACTAAGGTACCAATATACATAATTCTGGATTACTTATTTTTTACATCATCAAATGAGGTGTCATCAAATGTTTATATCAGGAGTGGGTGGACTTTTATGTACTGAAATCGTCCTTACCTTTTCCCGCATATAGGTGCATAAATAGCAGGGTACGTATAATATAACTATAGCACCAACGCACAGTACCATCATTACCACATGTATGTCCCCTGCATCAATTTTCTGAAAAATCAATATTTGTAGGTTTATCTAGTTTTTTTTAATTTAAAATTAAAAAACCGATAACCATATAATAAGGTTCTGAAATCTTTCGTAGGTAAGTTCATTCTAGCAATATAACGCCAATATGGCGATCAGATAATTTATTATTTTATTCGGGAAACCAAAGTATTCATAAATGTATGTATGTAAAAATGTATCGTTGAAAATGATGTTTTCGATACTCTTAGGATTACCTACTTATGTCATCATGGGTCGTCATAATTTAATACCTATTTAAAAAATACAAGAAACACAAAGTTATTCTTTTCAGTCAACCCTCGGAAAATCCATAGAAAAAAATACAAAGTTTGACAATAGATTTACTCATCGCCGCCTTATAAATCATTAGAGGGTACAAACCTCAGCGGAACAGTAGGCCAGCATGCATATTACACCACTAGACACAAACTGCTCGAACATCAAACATTTCCTATATACGCACGCGTAGCTGTCTATCAACCTGCGAAATGGGGATCATCATTATTCATCTGGGGGAAGCAAAGTTTGCTCAAATCCGTTTCAATTTTCTTTTGCTCAACCCAACTTGTTGTGACTGGGACAGATGTTTATTTAAAAAAAAAATCCCCCGTTTGTGGAGCAACGAGAACTTTTATTGAGTCCGTTTTGTCTGTTTGTTATGGTTGATTACATTATTTATGATGTGATGCTGAAATGAAACGGGAAATCGGAATAAAGATTAGAATAAATTGACTAAACTTTTATGTTTTTAGTACCTAAGATAAGAAACGTTTGATTTACGGTTACAGATCAAATATTATTATGTCTGGGCATTTCTCAGAATCGACTTATCTAAGTGTTGTTTTAGCAAATAGAATATTTACCAGAAATCCGATATTTCATAATATAGATTAAAATGTTTTTTTTTCCTTAAAGGTTGTTTTGATATTATAAAGTTACCTCACGGTAAAGGACCGTGCTTTAAACGAAGATTACAACAAAAGAAAGAACTTAAATTGCCGTGAGTTTCTACTTTGAATATCAGTTACTTTATAACTAAGTCATCAAATCATCGTAATGGAAACCAGAAGAGTAAAAACTCTTCTGACCGAATTTCGACCACAGCGGTCACTCTCTAAGGAGACTAGCCAAATAATAAGAAGATTTTAAGTGCACAAGACATGGTTGCGCCAATACAGTTACACTCCCAGGAGGAACTAAGGTATCTTCATTCTCGTAATCAGATAGGACTATAGTTCGACACGGAGAGAGATCAGGATACAGGATCAACAGCTTAACGTACTATCCGATGCACGGTAGAGTATAACCACCAGACCTACCTTATCTGCCTAAGCAGGCCATACACGCAAGGATGTACCTGACTGGTTTGCCTGAATAAGTAGTTTACATATTCTGATAAACCTGAGCGTATATGTTACAGAACTGTGCAGGTTTTCACTCAACTTTACCTGACAGGGGTAACTGCACAGGCAAAGCTATCAGGCACACCCTTGTTTATATAGCCTGCTTTTAGATGCTTTTTTTTTCGTAAAACCTACACAGTTCTGTATAGTTGGCCATACGCGTAAGATTGTACCTGACAGGTTTGCCTGAATAGGTCAACTGTTCAGGTAAACCGGAGCGTGTATGTTACAGAACTGTGCAGGTTTTCACTCAATTTTACTTAACAAGCGTAACTGCTCAGGCAAACCTGTCAGGTACACCCTAGCATTTGTGGTCTGTTTTACATACACGCTCGGGTTTACTTGAACAGTTTACCTATTCCGGAAAACCTGTCAGGTGTACCTAGGGTTGCCAACCGTACTATAATATATAGTATTGTACTATATTTCGGGTCTGCGTACTATATACTGTTGAAAAAATATATAGTACGCAAAAATACTATATTTTCAACACCGACAAATTTAGCAAACAAATCCTTCATTTAAAAAAAATAAGAACGCGCCTTTAAAGTAACTTTTAACTAACATTGCGCATGTACTTTGATGAGGTCCGCGAACATACCCGATAGGCGATAGCGTGTATCCGAATGTTTTTACATAACTCTCATAAAGCTGTTAAAGAACTTGAAGGCAATAACTTCAGTATAATTAAAGCAAACATTTATTTTTATTACACCTGTTGAATATTTGAAAAATGCGACCCCGTACAGAAAAATTGCAAATTAGTGATAGAAATTGTTACTTTTCATAACGTATTACACACCACTAGAAAGGGGACACTCCAGAGATATTTTCATTAAATCTGAAGAGCATGATCACTTTTAGTTTATTTTTTATTGATATCGAAAGTTGAGGTTCAAGTTTATATTTTTTACAATAATAAACTTTGGTGAGCAATTAAATAAAAACTAGATGTATGAGGTGAGTGATTTTGGTTTCGATAGAAGCTTATACTATTACAATTTAAAGATTAAAGAGAAAATTTAAGCTAGACTTAATAGTTTTTTTAATTAAAATTTAAGTGTGGACTTTCGTCAATTTTCACCCAAATTAGATTTTAGTTCCAAAAAAATTGGTTGGGCCAAGTATTTTTTAAGGGTCGTGAAGAGGTAGCCAAGGACCCCCCCAATCACTGATTTTAATTTGGCACACGATGCACCAAACACCCTGTATATTTGTCTATTTTTTTTTGCTATTCCCATAAAATACTATATATTTTTTAAATGTACTATATTTTTTACACCTTATTTTGGAAAATACTATATTTTGCTCAGGAAATGTTGGCAACCCTAGGTGTACCCTTGTTTATATGGCCAGTTTAAGTAAATCAGTTGCCTAGTTCCAATAAATACCTGTTCATTGACTGATGTAGTGATATTATTTCCCTCATCCGGAAATTAATCACACTTGCGTAGTGCCTTTTTTCCTCTTCGTTACACGCTGGCTGAATGCCATCCAAAAGGTCTTTGATACAAATGCATATCAATTCGGCCTTTGATGCGATTTGGCAGACCCATACTATATTTGTTTGAAGTACAACTGGAATATAAGGGGATTTCGTTGAGTTTCCTATTGATATGTCAGCAGTTTTCCACGTGTTTATGTATGTAGGTATGAGTACTAGTAAAACGGATAGAAAAATATAAGATTTTTAATAATAGGGATGTTTTGGGGGTCAAAATAATTACATTATATTTAGTCCGTATCATAAAAATGTATTGGACACGTATTTATACTTTTTTCATTTAAATAAAAAATAGCAAAGATACAAGGCATCAAAAGTCTTTGACGTCACTCCATCCGTAAAAAGGCCTCACCGAGTGACGTCACGCGTAAAGGAGTCTGCCCACTACACCGTATCATACCATGGCCGTGCTATGAACGTGTCAGACAAAAAAGTATTCTTTGTATTGAAAACTATGAGACGATGCCCATTAGACCGTTCCGTCACCGACCAGCACCGTCGCGTGCCATGCACGGACAGTTCAGAATTGTCGGCGAGAATATTTTGCCGGTGGCGGTACGCTCCGCGCACGGCACGCGACGGTGCCAAACCGATGCGCGCCGGCAGCAAAACGGTGATAATACGGGTTATAACCGCGTATAAGGACCGTTATAAACGCGTCTCAAATGCCAAACGGCGAACGGCTTCCTATGAATAGTCACACAAATTACGGGTGGGCAACATACGGGTTGCATACGGACACCATACCGGCATCATACGGGCATCATACGGGTTGCATACGGACACCATACCGGCATCATACCCGTATGATGCCCGCATCATACGGGCATTAAACGCCGTCGACTCGTTTCAGTGGGCAAAGCAAGCCGTATCGTATTACCTTCCGTGCTTGACACGTTCATAGCACGGTCATGGTATGGTACGGTGTAGTGGGCAGAGTCCTTAATTTCAACGGGCTATATCTTTGTAATTTTTAGTCTAATTTACAAATAAAAAAATACATGTCTTTTATTTTTGAATAAGCTAAAATACGAACTTATTAAATTTTTTAGCCAAACAAGCCTATACTGGTATTTTTTTTATTAACGGTGAAAAATGATTGACATAAGATTGACATTTCTTTAAACGGATCGCGCGCGTGTCATGGCCGCTGAACTAAAATAGGTAATTTCGTGTTCTTTACGGTAATATAGCCTTTTTATTCTAATCCAACCATGTTTTAGGAGATATTTGGGTGTCTTGACAGCAAAAAATTGCAATGTTAAGAAGGGCAATTTTCTTAACATTGCAATTTTTAACTGTCGTTTCACGGGATAATTGCTGGAACGTTGAAGTTTTTGATTGATACCTTTTCAGTTATTTCACATTTCATCAATTTCGAAAACATTTTTTCAGGAAAAATTCCTTTTATTGGCTAAACCTTATAAGCTCTTGAATTCGTTCGGTCTATTAAAATCAGTGGCTATATTTGCAACCCCTTATTCAAAACCAAATTCGAGTTTCAATTGTCTACACAAAACGAGGGGAGAAAACGCTGGATGGAGCCAATTTGACCCGCGTTAAATTTTTATTTATGGTTGCAATTTTTATTTTGCTGCTAATTCATTTTTGCCATTGTCTATAGAATTTGAGTTGTGAGATAAGAATTATACTACTGGGGTCTAATGATTCCAAGCAAAATATAAGCTTATGTGTTGTTCAATGTATGTGACTCGAAAACCCTAGAAATACATCAATAATTAATAAGCGATTTTTATAGCACTCATTACAATAACCTGCATACTAATATTTGTTAACAACATCAAAGATTCCACTGAAAAGACTTCTATTCGTACAATAAATAAACATTTAAAAAAATTAAACCGACTTCAAAAAAAAGCACAAACGACCAAAACTAAAAAGCGATAAATAACGTAAGTAATTATTTAAATATTACAATTATCACTTATTTTTGAAGTCGGTGCCAGCCTTAGGTACCTAACGTAGACAATATAGATACATTTATTTGTTTGGCTGGCACCGACTTCAAAAATAAGTGATAATTGTAATATTTAAATAATTACTTACGTTATTTATCGCTTTTTAGTTTTGGTCGTTTGTGCTTTTTTTTGAAGTCGGTTTAATTTTTTTTTAAAAATAATTTTATTTCTTTATTTTTAGTTGCGTTAATGTGCTGTGACCTTGAATAAGGGCTAATTAATGTCCTTAAGAGTTTTACTTAGGAATGAAAAATTTTGCTTTAAGTCAAGTGAAGGCTTTGCGATCTAGAATCAAGCAAATCACTTACCAAATTACCTGCCCTATTAGCCCTGCATAAGTACATACTACTACCTAGTTTCTATCGACCAATGTCAGTACTGTCCCCTAACTCCTAACCGTTAAGGAGTTCTGTAGCTTCATTATCAGCACCAGATGTTGACGCCCGGAAGGAAATACCTGAGTAAAATATGATTACGTAACAAAAACACCACATGAGCGTACAATTTTCGGTTGTTGCCCTCAATTTCTCCAGGATCCCATCATCAGATCCTGACTTGGTGATAATGGGACCACCTCGGAAGTGTCCTCTGTCGAACAAAAAAAATTTTTTTGAAATCCATCCATAATTGACGGAATAATCGGTGAACATACATAAAAAAAAAATAAAAATATTATACATACAGACGAATTGAGAACCTCCTCCTTTTTTCGAAGTCGGTTAAAAATGAAAACTATTCCTTTAACATAATACTTACAAGTGTAATTATACGTGCAAGCCATAACTCCAATATTGGCAAAGGTAAATGCGCATTCAAACGCTGGAGATGTAGTGTAGTCTACTCCAGGGGCCCAGAAGGGAAACACCAAGGGCTTGTGGGTACCGTCCCCTGGTGTGTGAGTCGCCAGGTAGAATAGGAGACTGCCGATGGCAAATAGCACAAGGCTCGTGGCTAGCACGAACATAAATGTGCACGTCACGACACACGCCTTGAATGTGTCGTGTTGTGTTTTGAAAAACGCTTTTCTGTAAATAAACATAAAGTAGTAAGATAAAAAAAGAATAAACGTTTATTTAGTGCACCACACAACAATGCATGGCAGTCTTAAAATGTGATGATTTTTTTTTATATACCACTGGGGTCAAAAACAAGCCTACGGCTATTTCAAATTTATTACGCAGATAAACATTAGGAATAATTTAAACTGTTCTCAGTAAAATAAATCTACACCTATTAAATTACCTTAAACAAGAACAAAATCAATCGTTTCCATATAATCTCATAGCCACATGGTAAAGCCAGACAATTTAGGAAATAAACAATTGTGAATCATATTTTAACCGATCTTACAGAAACAGTCAATCAATATGTACCTAAGTAGGTTTACAACTGTAGCTTTAACAGTTTAACATTCTTTTCTTGACCAACCAACTATTGCATTAGCTTGACACGAGCTTTTACCGTCTCATTTCAAAATATTTTAGCCAGTATCGTGTTTTACATTTTAGTTCATAAAATGTAATGTTCCTATATCTGTTATAAATATATGAGCAGGTAGGACCTACGTTTATTAAAATTCTCATAAAGTTTTCTCATAAATATTAAAGATATGACAATTTCACGCGCATTTGCGCTTCACTGGGCTTAGATGCGCCCTGTGAGTTACATTTGCAGTCAAGCCTTCAGATCTCTCTTTGCCGTTACTAGATATGCACAAATGGAAAATACTTTTATTAAGTATTCCTTAGCTTTATTACTTGATGACGTTTGATACAGCTAGATAGGTTAAAAAACACTATTACTATTTTTTTCTGGAAAAATCAGATATCTAGAACATAAATTGCGATTTTTTTTTAATTTTTTTTATATGTAGGTAATCGACATGTGTCCAGAAACTTTATTATGGATAGGTAATAATAATACATGAATAATATAAAAATAATGAATCAGAATAATAAACGATTTGTATAAGAAACATTGGTGACAAAACTATTTTAAATGATCTTCGAGTTGTCATTATTTCAAAATCGACAATATTGTCTAGAAATTCTTCATACAAAATATTAGATATTTAGCCTCGTGTAAGAAGTTTCTTTGATGTTTCTTTGTTATGTTGAAAATGGACTTTTCGTTTCATTTCGGAACCTATTGCCCGTATAAATTATAGTTGTGATTTTCCAAATAAGTTCAGTTTTATGGATTCTTTTCATATTAATATATCCGCATATAACCCGTTGCGTAGTTTTAAACAAATAAATGCTTATTACGGACAGACAGAAAACAAAAGTGACTTTGTTTTATACTATGTAGTGTAGATGTCAAAATAATTTACTTATACTTCTCGTTCTTAGTATTAATATACTGGAAATCATCCTTCATAGCTTGCATAAGTTTGATATACTCAGACGAGTTGACCTTGGTGATGATCAAATTCATCATCTTGTACAGCAACATAAGTACATAAGTCCCAGCTTCTGTGATCAATCCCATGTCAAAAATATCTACGGCATGGTAGAATGATAGACAAGCATCTGTCAGAACACCTATGCCGCAAATCAGAGTGAATATTTTGGAGACATATCTGAAACAAATTTTATTAATAGCTTTCAATTTCTTATTAGATTTTCGATTTGCTAGAAAAAAGCTTAGATTTAACTGTCATAGAAAGTTGTTAAGTTTTAGCGTTCCGGATTTTGAAAATAAAATAGTATTTTAAATGTGTACATACATATGGGTTCGATCCCCACCCACCCGGGACAAACATTCGTGTGATTAACATTTGTGTTTGTTCCGTGTCTGGGTGTTTGTATTTAATTATATATCTGCGGTACCTTCGTATGCGATGTTGTATAATATTTATTTATTGTGTTAATAAGTGATTATTTCATAAAAGTTAAAATAGTACATAACTTACGTCCAAGTTTTGAATGGCTCGCCTGAAACCTGAAATGCCCTCATCATATAGATGAATGTATGATGATATCCGAAGGGATCCACATACCCCACGGAGTAATCAAAACCATCTTTATTGTAAAAAGCCTTAAATTTTTTTAACAACATAGGTATTGCTTACTAGACACACCGGACAAAGGAGCAAGTTGTGTGCAAGTTTAAATGATTGTAGTTCTATTGTATAGAAAACTTTGTTGCTCCCTTGCACGCTTATTACGTGTTACGAAAGCACTAATTTTGTGATGTTTTCGAATATTAGACCACCGTTATAGTAAAGTAGCTTTATTTATGTTAGCATGTCATAATACTGCATCTTGCTTGGTTATGCAGACGACGTAGTTAAAAATGTAAGCGATCCACATTACGCTAAATTAGATCGGCCGACGATTAATATTTAACCTGATTAAAAGTTTTGTATTTACATAATATAAAATCAAAAACCTACGAAAATCTTATAGGTGTGTATAGTAACGTATATCTGACTTTATCACTTTTTTTTTTTTTTTTTTCGTATCAATGGCAATCATATAGTGCCCATCCAAAACTTAGCGACCTGAATACCGCTATCAGTCGCCTCATGTAGGTCCCTAACTGTGCATGTGGTGGGGCACATCCGACAGGAGAGCAAATGCTCCATAGTTTGCAGAGACTCACCACAGTCGCAGCTGGCCGTCGCCTCCTCGCTAAACCCCCATTTCACTAAATCGGCTCTGCACCGGCCAACTCCGGACCGGAGTCGGTTTAAAGTTTTCCACACTGGCCATGGTTCCTGATGACCAGGTGGCAAGGACTCTGCCGGCGGTATATAATCTGGTGGCGGGGGGACTCTCGCCTTCCAAAGGTTGACTCGCGCCTCCGTAGGCCGGGCTGAGATAGCCTCCGTTCGTCTCAGAAAACTGTTACGACTCTTTAACCTCCCTCCGGGCATGTGGTGGCCGTAAAGAGGGTGTCTATCGTCAGTTTCCTGCTTCTGCTTCTCAATACCACAAGCCACTTCCCGGCGCACGACTGGGGGCGCTATTCCAGCCAGAGGGTACAGTTTATGCAACTTAGTGGGCCTCAAGCATCCTGTGACAATACGGCAAGTCTCATTCAGTGCGACATCAACTTCCCTTGAGTGCGCAGACCTGTGCCACACCGAGCAAGCGTACTCACCCGCCGAGAAGCACAGAGCCAGTCCCGTCGTACGAACTACGTGTGGGGCAGCTCCCCATGTGGTGGAAGTAAGTCGTCGGAGCAAGTTGTTACGCGAGCTGACCTTGTGTTTGACATTGGTGCAATGTGCTTTAAAGGTAAGAGATCTGTCCAATGTCAGACCAAGGTAGCGGGGGCGGGAGCAGTGCTCGACGTCGACTCCTCGCCAGTTCAACCTCAGGGTACGGTTAGCCTCCCTATTGCGAAGGTGGAAGGCGCATGACTGAGTTTTCGAGGGGTTTGGTCTAAGCGCATTAGCGTCATAATATGATCCTAGGCTTTCCAGACCCCTTTCCAAGATCCGCTCCACCTCCTCAAAGGTCACTGACTGAGCCGCCATAGCAAGATCATCCGCATAAAGGAAGCTTCTGGTGGACTCGGCTATGGGTTGATCATTTGTGTATGCATTAAATAATGCAGGAGCCAGAACACTTCCCTGTGGGAGACCATTTCTTTGACACCGCCAACGACTTTTTCTTTCGTTAAGATGTACCTGAAAGCGTCGATTACTTAGCATCTCCCTAAGTATACCTACAAAACACACATCGTTGGTTAAGTTCTCGACTTTAACAAGCAACCTTTTGACATTTACAGTATCGTATGCCGCAGATAGATCCACGAATACGACACCGGTTATTTTTTGATCCTCGTAGCCGTCCTCTATGTATTGAGTTAGGTTCAGCGCCTGGCTAGTACATGACTTACCAGGTCTGAAACCCGCCTGCTCAGAGATGAGTCCAGTCTCTAGGATTGGTGTCAGTCGATTAAGCAGCAGCCTTTCAAATAGCTTGAAGGTGTGACAGAGAAGTGAGATGGGTCGATAGCTCTTTGGGTCACTGGGGCACTTGCCGGGCTTCAGAAGTGCCACAACTTTGGTCTTCCTCCACAGCTTTGGGATTTTCTTTGTTTTAAGGCAGTTGTTAAAGAGTCCCAAAAGCCATGCCACCGCTCCTGGGCCCAAGTACTTTAACTGCTCCGTCCTGAGGTCGTCTACACCAGGTGCTTTCCCGTTTTTGAGTGATCTTATGCCATCAATCACGTCTTCCACCTCAAATGGTCTACTAATGGCAGTGTTGGAGACGTCTTGCTTAGGCGGCCGTACGATTCTCCTCAAACGGTGCGGGGACTTCCCGTTCAGCAGTAACTGATGCGCAACCTGATTGGCGGTCACCAAACCGGGACTTGTAGCTTCGGGAGGATCGTCAGTAAGTCTCCTTATGGTAGTCCAAGCCTTTCTACTGTTGTTCGTCATATCGACGGTGGACACTAAGTTCATCCATTTTTGCTTCCGAGCCTCGCTCACCGCCTGCATCAGGTTTTCTCCAACAGACAGTGTCTCCTCTGAAAAGGGGTCATTCGTATATAGATCTTGGTAACTTTTGTATAGTTTTGCAGAATCTTCATTGAGGCCCGGGATATATGGAGTACGGCACCCTCTAGGAATGCATTGACGAGAAACACACCGCACGATATTGACAAAGCTATCGTAGTTATCAGGGACAGGATCCAAATCACGGAGGCGCGAGTCAACCCCCACGGCATAGCTCTCCCAGTTTGCCTTAGTAAAATTAAAGCGACGTCTAAATGGAACCGCATGTGATCGAACTGCCGATACTACCCGACAGGTAATAGGTCTATGTTGTGTGTTGGGTATCGGTGGACATACTGATTTCCTACATAAAGATGTGATATTATCGCTGACAAATACCAGGTCAGGATTGTAGCCTCGTCGCCAACGTCGACTGTTAAATGAAGCAGGAAGCTTCCAATCATGAAGAAGCGTCAGGTTTTCAAGATCAGCCCATTGCTCCACAGCAGCCCCATCAAGATCCTTCTCTGCATATCCCCAAGACGTACTGTGACTGTTGAAATCACCAATGATTATTCGTACAGATTGATTGAAATAGTTGGGAGTAGGGGTGAATTTAAATGCACATGAAGGAGGCTTGTACACAGATGTGATGGTACAATTTCCTGTATCTAGTGTAAGCAACTCTAAGCCATTTTCGTTGTTTGAGCAAGCTGACTTGACTGCTAAGGATGGTTTGATGAACACGGCACTACCGTGCTTAGGGTGAGGAATCTCTGCGACAAGTATCATTCCACTGATTTCAGGCCTTTCTTGTTGTTCATCCCTATGAGTTTCTTGGACGCAGAGAACATCACAGCCCGACTCACGGCACAAGTCAGCCAGAAGGACAGACTTATCTTTAGAGAAACCTTCTATGTTAATAGAAGTAATGTGCAGGGCACTTTATCACTGAACATTTATAAAACAAGTCGTATAGAGAGAGTAACTTATTGACAGGAAGTATAAAGCAGCAGTACATCTCCTTTCTTTATTATACTAGGTAGCATTTTGATTAAATACAAAGCTTAAACATAATTGGCAAAAAGAAATTTTAAATATTGACTTATGAATTTACAATAACATGTCTAAGTAATGAACTTTATTTATTTAACTAATTTTGAAACATGGCAATATTATCAATATTATTTCTATCAGTAAAACGACATTACTGATAGCAATCCCATTGACATCATCATGAGAACCAGTACTACACGTAATAAGTCACAACCAGGTGTAGAATTAGTTGCAACGTCTTCCCTTTTATTACGAGAGCTCGACATTTTCTGGGTCATAATTTCGAGGTCTAACTAACATGGCATTAATTTTCTGCATTGCCGCGGGCTCTGCCGTATACAAAACGGTAACGGTTATGAAAGCGGGCAACCTTGACTGTGAATTATTATTGCAGCCTTATAATTTGGCGTGAACATTTTTCTATACAGGATAATTGAAACCGTACTGTGGAGCAATCTTGTTTTACCTGGCTTGAGATTTGCTCAGAATTGTTCGCTTTGTTCCTTTTACTGTTTTGCTTACGACAGTCATTCTTTGACTGGGATTTTATTGTCGCTAGTTTGCTGGTAATGACTTGTGCGTTAGCTAATTATTTGGCCCTTTTATAGCACAGTCAAATGTCATATATATGCCAGAATAATGGAAGCTACATTTATTTTAAAATAAGTTTTCTTGATGACAACTAGACAGTTATTATACCCAGTTAGCGAATTAATTCATCTTTCAAGGAGAATCTAAAAAATGTCGAAGTTATTTACACTTTTCTATCAGGGATCTTGAAATCAAGATAGCACTATCTGTATTTAACGAATTTTTTTTTTCATCAATGTATTTTTGCTATATAAAAATTATTAATTAATTAGCCCGTGTAGTTTCCCGATTTAGAAAGACGAAGACCACAAATGGAATATTAGGAAACCAGCAGCAGCCTTCACCTGCGTATAAATAAAACCTCCTGCGGTCACCAACGTTGCCAAGCGTGGCCAAGCGTGGCCACTGCTGAAGATAGGCAAGGCCTATGTCCAGTATTGGACGTCTGTAGGCTGATGATGATGATAAAATTTATGAAATACCAATAAATTAGCATATACAATGGAAAAAGTCAAGTTTACATTTATTAATACTGCGTTCTGAATGATATGGTAGGTGAAATTGTTTTACCAGGAAAAACCGATATGTTTGCCTCGTACCACGTTGGGCGCCATTTCTACGTGAGGGGAATTCCTACAGAATCACTTCTACATTTGCTTCCCTACTGGAGCCTGAACAAAACAAAAATAAAGTGGCCAAAGGTGAAATTTCTAAATATTATGTTCTTTTTGTGAAACATTAGAGCGCGGCCCTGTATAAATATATTGTAATGTGACCATAAAAATGACTATTTGATTTATTGATTCTTGTCGGTATTAGGTACCGATAGATACTAGCATTACAGCTTACTTAAAACTAGGTATCATAAGTAGACATTTGTTGTACAATTTGGGCGACAAGACAAATTGTGAGACAAATGGAAAATTTGGCATTTTACTGGAAATTAGTGATAGGCAGGATTGCCTCAAAATAACCCTCTTGAATAAGCTGAGATTTTATGAGGTTCTTAAATATCATTATCACAATTGAATGATAAATTCAAAGGGTAACCTTCGATAAAGTGTCTCATACAATAAAAAAGTAATTCGGTTAGATTATTATAAATTATTCTACAAATTTAATTAAGCCGTGATGAGGCGCCCGAAGGGTTCCTCTGGCGGATAGAATTCGTAACGAGATCATCCGCCGGATAACTGAGGTAAGTGATGTCGGT
Source organism: Conogethes punctiferalis (assembly GCA_031163375.1). Taxonomy (NCBI): domain Eukaryota; kingdom Metazoa; phylum Arthropoda; class Insecta; order Lepidoptera; family Crambidae; genus Conogethes; species Conogethes punctiferalis. The sequence continues at coordinate 10,540,540 of CM062083.1, read as the reverse complement.
CGTCGAATTGAAGTGCAAATGGGCTGGTCATGTTCTCAATGGCGTCGATGGGTGAATGAGGCCTCGTTTACGCAAACATAGTGTAGGATGCCCTACAAAATCTTCAATACATACATATAATAAAACAGTAAAAAATACGTGTACCGTGAATTTTTACAAAACTAGAGGGAATAAAACGTTGTCGCAGCGACTTGGGCTTCTCTTTTGCTTTCCATCAGGAGAAGGGAAGCCATTATGCCGAGCTACGATAAAAAAAGAATCCGATAAAAAAATTGTCTGGCTGTATACGGTAGGTAATCTCTGAAACTACTTGACAGATTTCAGTGAAACTTTTTTGTGTTAGAGCTAATAAGTATGAGTAACATATAGGCTATGATAATTGTGGAAACTGGAACAGATGATAAAAATTCACAAGCCCGGCTAAACTATAAGAACATAGTTCTTACACAAATGTTCCCTTAGTAAAAATTGTTTAGTCTGATGAGCAACCACCGACTGCGCTGGTCTAGTAACTATGTAATGTATAAACGCAACACTATATAACGACAGTTTGAATAAGGCAGTTTGAAGTATTGCAAGTTGTAATAGACGTGACTCCTACATAAGAGACTACTACTATCACTGTTCTAAAAGCTGTAGCTATTCAATTCAATTCAATTCAATACATTTATTTCAGGCAGAAACCCATATAATGTTAGTAACAATTTAGCTTACAAATAGTGTTAGTAAATCGAATTAACAAACAAAACAATGTTAGTAACAATTTTCTTATAAATAGGGTTAGTAGATACAAATTAAACTATTATTTTATTTTTAAAATTCTGTGTGGGACAACACCCATCTTTGAAGGAGTGGTGAGTCCCACCGATCCACAAACACCCTCAGGATCTCATTGGAGCTGCCGCGTAGGCGGGCCATTGCGGAAGCACACCGCTTTCGCATTATAGCGGCAAACCCGTCTGTCCTTGCTTCCGCAAACATGCCTGATGCACTGCATCGCCACGGCAACCCCAATAAGACCCTGAAGGCATTATTGTACTGAATACGAAGGTCACTGTAAGTCCGCCGCGTGAAGTTGACCCACAGGCTGCATGTATAAAAGCTTTAAAGCTATTACTACGTCGCTAAAGTTCTTTAGAAGTCAAATCTCCTCTTACTTGCAGTCCCAAAATAATGAGATCATAAGACATTGGTTACGAAATACTCGTACTCTAAGGAGAAAAGTAAGATCACCCCAAACGTAACTTACGAGTAACAAGCCAAGTCTTTGAGGAAGCTATATAATCCACAACGGTATTACCATTCCCAAACTCGACTGACAAACGGAATACTCTACTTGAGTGCATCGCATTAATCCGCTTCATACAAAGTTGGTAACATTGAAAACAAATTGTCTTCATAGTTGGACGTTAAACCGTATGTTACAACTCGAGACACAGCTGCTTGCAGTTAAACCACAGCTTTATGTTCCCGGAGCGTCTATTAGATGTAATTATTACTGCCACCTACTTCCGAATTTGTAATTTAATCTGTAAACTAAGGTAAACTGTAGGTGGATTAAATTTTGAAACTTTCTTTGGCTTGCAGCGCAGTTGCATTCGGTTTGGTGAATTCGTACTAGTGCTGTGGAGACTTGGATTAAATGACTTTATTTGTAGTAGGCTGATAGCAATTTAAATAATAATTTTATCTATATGAGGACGTTTGATTCCAAGTGGAGAATAGTTATTACTTAGCTTTAGTTGTAAGCTATAGCAAATCTCATTTGTTAAAGCCACTAGTTAAAGGTACTACGGTCAAACACCTATAATTCCTACTTTTTGATATTAGGACGTGTGTGTATAAAGTTTTCTGATCTGAACTAAAGTCTGAACTAACAGATAATCCTTCATCCCACGATGACAAAGCCGGTGACCAAAATTTATGATGAACCAATTTTATATTATTTGTGGGATTGGAAACTGTTCAGAGTTTTCCATCATGATACAGAGATGGTCAACATTCAAAAATCTCACTTTATTATACTCAGAAAGGACTTTTACCCGCGAACTAAAACGATTTTACGCGGACAAGTCCACCAGAAATTTATATACTGTTATAAAGTTGAGTCTGACTCAATTTTATTGATATAGGAAGACAAATTAAACATGTTCGTGTTATCAAATGTTAATACGTCAACGTGTATATTATGTTTGCAAAGACTTTCCAGACCAACAGTTTAGGGCACTCGAATTACTCTCGAGTTCCTTTCGCTCGTTGATTTTATCAAAGGGCTTTCCACTTTGTTGAAGTTGGCTAAATTTAGCAAAGTTCAGGTCATCAAATGTTTCCCAATTGTATTTTATCACCTTCTTGGTAAACTTATTTACTTTTCTTGCTACTAATATGCCACATCGGCTTTAATCCGCTGTAACACTTGTAAAAGAACTGCAATGACCATACTTAACTAACATACCTGTTTTCCTCACTTCTTGTCTATTCTTTTTGATAGGCGGAATATTTAAAATCCGAGTTATTCCTTCAAAATTTATAAGCAGAAAGTTACTGGTATAATTTTATGAAGATCTCGTCGGCATGGTGCATAGTGGAGTAAGTATGTTCTGGATGTTCCGGTTTCGGGATCTGTGAGATGTTCCCAGTCATCATCTGGTAAGCCCTGACATAGAGTATATCAGATGGTCAGATGGTTGTTAATCAATCTCTGGCCCATTCATCTATTTATAAACGATTTCAAAGAGGTACATTTTTACATACTTAATTTCTTGTTTGTTTTCTAAAAATATTTTCTCCCGGCTTATTATTTACATGAATACTTAAGCTATCATTAAAACAAAGAAGAAAATCATGCATATTCCTTGATGTCTAAAAATATTCAACTGTGAAAGTAAACACACAAAATAACAAAAGCATTCTCTCTCATTATTTTCCGGCTCCCTCCGCGCATTTTAATGGATCACGTATCGATTCCCGAACTTAAAGCCGCAAATTAATCCCATAGACAAACAACGGGAGAGAATCAATATAAAATGACACTTCCCTCTCACCTTCATAAAATACCGTACCGTTATAAAATGTTTTTGGGAGAATGGTCGCCGAGGGAATTATTTGAGATAGGACAGGTTTTTAAGATATCGAGGGAAGAGGTTCCCCTTAGTAAGTTTTATTCTTTGACTCACGTAACACACACTTTTACGAAATTTGTAAAGATAGCGTAAATTAAAAGTTTGGTAGTTAATTCTATAACAGTTTCATAGTATTTTTTGCCTGAAAATTTGGAGGTGAGGCTATTACCAAATGAGCTAATGGGTTAGCCAATGGGAACCATTAGACACGGTCAGAAACATCAACAAGTCGTAATAAGGTATAATTATCACCACCAACATAACTTTACCGAGTGATTCCTAGTAAGAAAATGTTTAGTTAGTAATAAGATACTATAACATACTGTATAGTTCTAAGCTTTGAGGCAGTCCTCCAAAATAAGAGCCGTCCCTGCTAGCCAGATTCAGGAGTAGAAATAAATATTTTCCTAGGCACTTACTATCTTTGGTAGGAACTGAAGTCTTTGTTACTATTTGAGAAAAGTTACTAATTAATATAGTCTACTTCTGTGTGCAAAGGCAAGTTTAGAGGTAATATATAAAGTTTCTCAATGCCTTTACCTTTAGCAGTTTGCGGAATTAGAAATGTTCGCCGGTGCTACCATTATCTTAATAGTCTTAGATTAATTGTATTTAGAGAGGATTGTGTGTGTATATGCGGAGTTGTGGTGTACTCGAATTTGGCAGAAATTTACCTCTGGAAGAGCTTCTGACCGTTGAAATTAATAAAAAAAGAGGCCACGTGCGAGCCGGAAAATTATAACCTGTGCGATATTAAGTACGTTTAATTAAACCTTTACAAAGGCCTTTATTCATCAATATTACCTACATTACGCAAAATCCTTAACATAACCTTCGTAAGAAATAATGGCAATCTCACTCGACAATCGGGTCGTTTGTATTAAATTTATCCCTCACCTAGACCGAGTGTGTTTACGGAAGAAGTATCAGAAAAATATCAATTTGTCGTCTAACACCGCGCGGTTTCGTCCCGTGGCGCGTGATCGCAATAACAACGAGCCTCGAACAGATTTTGAAGAAACAACTTAGCTTGGATGCGACATTGATAGGGTTAAATGTATGGAAAATTGTGAAAAGCTTGTCTCGAGATGGAATACGAGTAACACTTATCCCTGAATATTGGAATGGTATTTCTTTGTGAAACATTTACATAGGTTTAAATATTTAGAATAAAAAAGTGTACCTAAGTCAAATAAATATTATAATTGGTTCGGTCTGCCAGTTCTCTTCGTTGGAACTCGGCTGACGCGTGTCTTAATATTTTACGAGAATGACGTGCTGTTAACTGTAATTTTTTAATCCACGAATTTCATGTCTTCTCTTTTTATCTCAATATTTACCTAATTAGGGGGCATGCGTACAATTAGTGAAGAACTAATGTGGTACCTACCAAAAGTTTTACAGAAAAGGGGAGTACATTGGCGGATAAAATTAGTATGTGAAATCAACATTTTGTAAAGTAATCCGCTATTTTGTATTTTACGTACATTACTAACTATTAGTCATTAAATTATGCTGTCTAACTGACCGGTGGCAAATGAATATCTGTTCTGAAAAAAAAACATTTAAAAATAATTTTCATTTTACTTTTACATTTTTAACTAGCTTTTTAAAACATTTCGGAATAAAACAAACATAAAAATAGCAAAATTGAATCTCAATAAAATAAAAAAGTTTGCTATAAGTAATATTGCGCACGTAAGTGTTCATGGCTTCAAGAACTTCATGCTTTTAAAGTTACAAGCTTTTATGCCTTGTTCTTCTTTCTATCGAGACGTTGTCTCAGACTGTATTAGAAAGCACTTTATGTTTTCCTTAACCTCGTTATAAAAGTTCAATCAAACTGAGAATTGAATGAATTTTTCCACTTCATGTTCCAGGCTATTTTATTTATTTTTATTTTAAGAACGAACCTGCTGCTATCAAATGCCTGTTCTTTATTTATAATTCTATAGGTGCAGGTTATTTTGTTCAGGGTAAAAAAAGTATCACAGAACTGGAGATATCGAGTTCAGGACTCACGGATTTGAATCCATTTAAGCTATTATTCTTACGATTATTTAAGTGACCAACCAATCTTTCAATTTTATTAAAGGAGTATAATTATATTATGATCTAACTATTATAGACAGCCGACACGCATATTTAAGCCAATAAATAATTATATTATTTATTAAAGCATACAAATTTCCGTATTGCGTTGTGTTTTATAAAATTATTTCCTTTATCTATTTACATTCTTCGGTCGCGATCAGTGTAGGCGATAAGACATCTAAATTGTATTATGATTATCTGTTATTGCTACTACCATACATTATTTATACAGAAAATGTTTATCCCTACAATTGTCATAGATGTAGGTATGCATAATTGAACCTTAACTCGTGACAATATTCGGGTTGTTTGCGTCTATTATTAGTATTGAACACGTAAAATAAACATTATCTATTGATTGACATAATGTTGTTGATATATTTGTATCAATACGTATTCGTACCTTTATTATACTAACGTAAGTAGGTTCAAAGGTACATCAAAACAAATTTTTAAGCCCCAACGCAACACGACTATTAAGTGTTAATTTTTTATAGGTTTGAGATGTCATTAATGTACAGTCAATCAGCACTTGTATTTTAAAGTACCTACATAAATGCCAAATCTGTTGAATCATTAGGAACTCTCTTCCAGCACACGTGTTCCTTTTTTGTTTTAGTTTTGGGTCTTGAAAAAAGGTCGTGAAGCGGCAATTAAGCATGCCGTCATAAAAATAAAATAAAATAAATAAAATAATTTATTTCTGCAAGTAGATTTACAAGTAAATTCTTTTGCACGTCAAACTTTTTTTTCCCTACTAGCACTTCGACGTGATAAGGATGAGGCCTGATGAGAAGAAGTGCCGCAAGAAACTCATCAATTTTGGCTTTTTTCAAAAATATACATAATCATTATACAGGTTGATGTCATACATTAATACAATATTTGTTAAGTGCAGGCGAGCAGCTCATTATGTCCATGTAATATTATCGTCTAGGAAGTCTTGTATTTTATAATATCCTTTTTTCATAAGACATGACTTAATATGAGACTTAAACCTATGTATTGGTAATTCAACAATATTCTGTGGTACTTTGTTAAAGAATTTTACACTTAGCCCAGCAAACGAATTGCCAGTCTTATGCAGCCTGAGATTTGGGACAGCAAGTTTGTTCTTGTTTCTCGTGTTAAATTTATGGCAATCAGCATTTCTTTTGTAAAGATGAATATTCTTTCGTACGTGCACAATACAGTCAAATATGTATTGTGATACTACAGTCAAAACATTAATTTCTTTAAATAATTCTCTAAGTGAAGCACGCGAGTTAAGTCCATACAAGAAACGAATGGCCCTCTTCTGCAACACAAAAATGGTTTGGATATCAGCAGCTGATCCCCACAGAAGCAGACCATACGCCATGATACTATGGAAATAACTAAAATAAACAAGTCTTGCTGTTTCAATGTCTGTTAGGTTCCTAATTTTTTTAACAGCATATGCAGCCGAACTGAGTCTTCCAGCCAAGGCGGTTATATGAGGAGCCCACTGTAATTTATAATCTAACGTTACACCCAGAAAAGTGGTCGAGTTGACACATTCAATTTGTTCATTATTTATAACTATATTAGTATTACTTTGCCTCACATTTGGCATTGTGAATTTAACGCATTTGGTTTTATTAGAATTTAACAAAAGATTATTCGTATCAAACCAAAGCAGAACTTGGGAAAGAGCACTATTCACTTCGACGGAAACCTCCTTGTGTCTGTCAACTTTAAAAATCAAAGAAGTATCGTCAGCAAACAGCACTGTTTCGCATAAACCTTCAACAAAATATGGAAGGTCATTAATATATATTAAAAAAAGTAAGGGTCCTAATATTGAGCCTTGGGGCACCCCCATACGTAGAAGGGCGCCTGGAGACTCAACTCCATTTACTACAACCTTCTGTATTCTGTCTGTAAGGTAAGACTGCAACAAATTTAGCGCAACATCTGAGACACCATAATGCTGTAATTTCATAAGTAAAGTAGTATGTTCAACACAATCGAATGCTTTTGACAAATCGCAGAAAATACCTATGGCATCCTGCTTTCTTTCCCATGCGTCAAAGATATGTTTCATGAGAGCCACTCCTGCATCGGTAGTGGACTTACCTCTAGTGAAGCCAAATTGTTTTTCATGCAACAATTTATTTTCCTTAAAGTGAGATACAAGCTGGTTAAAAATTATTTTCTCAAAGATTTTGCTAAGTGCTGGCAATATAGAAATAGGTCGAAAATTTGAAGGGTCACTTTTTTGTCCCGATTTAAATAATGGAACAATTTTGCTACACTTCATTAAATTTGGAAACTGGCCTAAATTTACGCACTCGTTAAATATTATAGCCAAATGTGGGGCGATAGTGGGTATAATTGTTTTTAGAACCACAACTGAGATTCCCCATAAGTCTTCAGTCTTTTTTAAATTTAATTCTTTAAAGGTCTCTAATATAGTGATGAAATCTATATGAGAAAATTTAAATGAGATTTGGCATGTACTTACTTTGTCCTTAAGGAAAGACTGAGCCAGATGTACACATGACTTTACTTTACTTGTAACTGATATAGGTATATTAGAGAAGTAGTTTTCAAATTCATTTGCTACTTCTGCATCAGTTCTAAGGTGATTACTACCTACTTTAAGAGAGATCTTGTTATTATGTGATTTTATTTTACAAGTCTCTTTATTAATTATTTTCCAAGTGGCTTTAACTTTATTATTGGAATTTCTAATTTTTTCTTTCAAATAATTTCTTTTGGCTATAGCACAAACCTTTTTAAATAATTTTGAGTAATTTCTAACATATTCTATGAATCTGTCATCCTTGGAATGAGCCTTGGATTCATATAGATCAAATAACTTTCTTCTGCTTGTATAAATACCTTTGGTAGCCCAATCACTAAATTTTGTTTTAGGATTGTCTACAATAATTTCTTTCTTAGTGAACACACTATTAAATTCCTTTTTAATGGTGCCAAATAACTTTTCATATAATTTATCAATATGACTGTCTATGAAAGGCATTATAGAAATCTTATGATTTATATTTGATTGAAATTTTTCTATTCGATTTGCAGTTATAGGTCTATAAACATAACTATATTTAGTACCAACATTCTGGCGCTCAAACACTGCCATCTGTCCAGTATGGTCAGAATTTATAAAATTTATTATAGTTTTTGTAATGACTTCACAATTACAGAAAATATTGTCTAAACAAGTAGCTGATGTGGCAGTCACTCGCGTCGGTTCAGCAAATAGATGATTGAGATTAAAAGATGTAAATAAATTTATGAACCTGACCGAGATTTGGCAATCATCTAAAATGTTTATATTAAAATCACCACATACTACTACTTTTTTGTTACATTTACATACTTTCTTTAGAACATCTTCCATTGTTGATTCAAATAACTGGTAATTTCCAGATGGAGGTCTATATACACAGACTATAATGTACCGCTCAAGCTCTGCACATGATATTTCAATGGTTCGCTCAATAGAGTGTGATGATATATCTTTACGATCTTTGTATTTCAATAAATTTTGATCTAACAATATAAGTGACCCTCCTCTAATAGCTTTTTCCCTAGTGAACGAACTAATGACCATGTAGTTATCAATACTAATTATCAATTCTGATTGACGTAACCAATGTTCGGTTAGACACAATACATGGATATTTTTGTCCTTTAAAAATAATTCCAATTCAAGTTCTTTGCCAGAAAAGCCCTGTATATTTTGGTGAACAATGTTTAACTGATTAGACTTTTCCTTTGTCATTACATTTAATTCGCTAGAGTTATTCTCTATTGTCCTATGGTATAATTTAAATTGCATGGAATAGACTCCAAGCATTTATCAGTAATGTCAATAGACTGCTCAATAAAAGCAGGTCGGGTAGCCAAGTTCTTGGCTGAGTATTTAATATAAAAAGCTAGCGAAATCGCTATTTGTTTTTTAAAATAATTCGAAAGATAGAATCTATCTTTTGTCCAGTATAAATGTTTTGTTAAATTATATGTCACATTATTATTGATGTCAATTAATTGGAATTTATTATTATTATATGTCAATGTACTCATTGTCAAATTTATTTTGTACCTTGCATTGTTTTCTAAATGTGACAAGCTGTCACTATAAGGAACTGTAAACAAAACAATTTTATTTAAGTTTAATATAGAATTTAAACTTTCAAAATAGTTATTAAATTCAGCTTTATTTACATTTCCCCTATTTGCTACCAATATAATTAAGGTACTATTCTCTTTGAAACTATATTTACAAATAAGTTTCATAATATCTCTAAGTGACCTATTGGGGTAACAGTGATTTGAAATTTGAAGTCCCGTATGGTTCTGAAATAAATGGCCCATGTTTATACCAAGTTCATCACTAAACATAATATAGTCACTTTCACATATATTTTGTGACCGAGGGAAGGAACCGCTGAGTTTATTTGCACTGGGCAAAGCCGTCAAGTTATTACAAATTGAGAATGATGAATCACACACTGTCCGAGAATGGTCCAAATTACTACTATTACTGCAATTATTATTACTAATACAGGGCAATGAAGTGTCTAAAAGGTTTTTCAAGACCAATACGTGTTCCTCATTCTCCTTCTTAGAACACATGTACCTTCTGGTCATGGTTTCCAAGGATTCCGTTAAATTATGAATTTTTAATTCTAATTGTTGGATATTGTTTTTATAGGTGGTTATGTTGTTGTCCAAGGCCAACGTATATAAGTCCAATTCATCACCTAGTCGCTGTTTTTCTTTAATACATTTAAGCCTATCATATGTAACATTTTGTTTTTTTATTAATTTTTGAGTTTTGTTAATATACCTATTAATTTTGATATATTTTTTTAATTTGTTCCTGCTGCATTTAACAGTCCGCACTGTATGACTACAAGGAAGGGTGTCATCATTGGTCAAGTCAATCGTTACAGTGGGATTCCTGTTATCTGCATCAGGAACAAGGCTGGGAACACTACCGATTAACTCATCAAATAATGCATGAGTTTGAGACGCAGTAAAGTCTTGTTTTTCCGTTTCTAGGTGGGTAATGTGGTGGTGTGCCTCTTGCAGCTCATGCTCCAGCAATGTCACCCGTCTCAGGTTTTGCACATACTCCTCGCTGCACTCCCCAAACCCATCTACAATTAATTGAAGTTTGTCCCGTTCCTCGGTAACAGAAATATGCTGAGTATGTAACTCTGCCAAATCCTTTTTTAACCTACGGCTTTTTTCCAGTACATCCAGCAGTTCCCTCTCATTGTCTTCTCTCTCCCTAACTAATTGTGTAACTTCCTCCCTAGAGGCCTTCAGTTCCTTCAAAGCTAGGTCAAGTCTAGACTCTGCCAAGCGAGCTGCGGCGAGTCCAGACCCTCCCTGGCGAGCTAAGGCCTTGCTACGAGTCATCATTATGGTTAATTAATGATTAATATAAAATTAATATAAAATTAATTCGCGCAAAAGTATTATGTAGGTAGGTCCAAGAAGTTGTTTACACAATTTACGAGGTTATAAATGTCACCTCAACGCGTCCAATTCAATAGAATTTACGATTGTAACAATAAATCACACTAAACAATGGAAGAAATAGTTAATTTTACCTTATTTGGAGAGATAAACAATGAATCACAACGTAATTTCAATTCAAAGTAGAACTGTCATTCACATTTGATTTTACGCACTAACACTATTTTACTCAGATTATTGTTGTAAAATATTATGCACACACATAAATTAGAAGTAACTTATTATTCAGTGAAAGTTTATTTAGCCTTTTTACGAATTAAACATTAAAAATCTAAAATTAAAACCGGGACAGTTCAAATCAGCTGTTACTCCGTAGTGTTGCCAGAGCAAAAAAAAAAAAATATATAGTGTGATCGATCAGTGTTTCACTGACTAGGCGTGATGCGGATCGTTTAGGTACATTATTTTGGACATCTCCGTCTGCTGAACATCAGGAAGGACGCAGCTATAGATAGATAGATAATTCTTTAAAGCACACGAAACAGTTGACTTAAAACTCATACAAAGACAAATCGAAATACCGCCTAATTTGTACTTATCGCTTTCAGCAATCTCTTCCAGACAACCTTTGGATATAGTTTAATGGATAAGTAAGGTACCAATTGACTAATTAAAAAAAACACAAACGACCAAAACTAAAAAGCGATAAATAACGTAAGTAATTCTATCCTTAATACATAATTATTTAAATATTACAATTATCACTTATGTTTGAAGTCGGTGCCAGCCTCTAGGTACCTAACGTAGACTGTTGTTGTATGACGCGCGCGGCCGGCAAATACATTTATTTGTTTGACTGGCACCGACTTCAAAAATAAGTGATAATTGTAATATTTAAATAATTATGTATTAAGGATAGAATTACTTACGTTATTTATCGCTTTTTAGTTTTGGTCGTTTGTGTTTTTTTTGAAGTCGGTTCAATTTTTTTTAAAAAAATAATTTTGTTTCTCTATTTTTAGTTGCGGTAATGTGCTGTGACCTTGAATAAAGGCTAATTAATGTCCTTAAGAGTTTTACTTAGGATTGAAAAATTTTGCTTTAAGTCAAGTGAAGACTTTGCGATCTAGAATCAAGCATATCACTTACCAAATCACCTGCCCTATTAGCCCTGCATAAGTACATACTACTACCTAGTTTAATATCGACCAATGTCAGTACTGTCCCCTAACTCCTAACCGTTCAGGAGTTCTGTCTGTTCATGTCTGTTTGTATTGGTCTGGGTGTTTTCTATGTATAATATGTATTTATTTACAAAAAAAATGTATCTAAGTAAGTTTATCAGTTGTCTAGTACCCATAGTACAAGCTTCGGCTTAGTTTGGGGCTAGGTGGCGCTGTGTGGCCCAGCGTGGCATGTCTTGAGTTATTACGACGGGCTAAATTAAAAAAAAACTAAAAAGATTTTCGTTATAATTAATACAGATGTTGAGGTGTGGCAGTGTGTACAGTTTAGTTACACAAATGAGAAGTTCAGTAGGCGGGTGTAAACGCAAGCGAGATGGAGTGACGCTTTTCAGCCTGCGAGGCTCAGATAAGTCACGTATTCATTACACAAAGTTCGGATGTGTCGCGCGGGTTAGCTTATTGACGTGAGTATGTACCTACGCTGGGGATAAATGACACTGGAGAATTGGCATGTTTTTTTAATGGAAGTTAGATACAATGCATCGTAGTTTAATAGATTTAGGTTCATCGTGAATAGGTTATCAGTTTTGTTTGTGGTTCTTGAATACGACCACGTCATCTCATCTTGTGGATGCCTTAGAAGATGAGTAGGCGAATATCAGGACACGGTCGGAAGTGTATACCTGGCTAAAAATAAATCTACTGTCAAGCATGGTGGCTAAGGCAATTCCCCCCAAATGGCAATTTGTCAATGGAAGAGGTCTATGTCCAGCAGTGGATGGTTGCAGCCTGATGATGATAAATTTGAAAGTTGGGTTGGTTGTATGGAAATAGGTATTCGACAAATAAAATAATTTACCAAAAAGTTTGGCAATTCTTATCTTTGCCGCGTCGTTAAAATGTGGAACTCATTGCCAGGACATGTGTAGGAAACACTTTGGTATGGGATCCTTTAAGCGGGGCGTGAAGAAGCACCTTATGGGCCGGCATGGCGGCGGCAGCTGACAGGTGACCAATCGGTTGCTTGCCCGCTGTCGCGGCGACTTGGGCTTCTCTTTCGCTTTCCATCAGGCGCGGGGAAGCCATTATGCCGTGCTACTATAAAAAAAAAAATATGCTCAGATGTCAAAATAGAATTTATGATGTGAATTTCAAATTTCAATATAGTAATTCAATATTATTAGTCGAAGTATGTCTAAACGCTGTGCCCGTCTTAAACTAGTAGAGATGCTACCTTCATTACAGATAGGTACTGTACATCCTTTACCTGCAGCCTGTAGGCTCTAGGTCTGTAGCATGTAGGCTGCAGGTATTTATCATGTAGTAGTACAAATATTTATTATTTACTCATCATAAATTCACCTCTATGGTAAGTGTAACATTTTTTCTTCCCTTAAACAAAACCTACATGAGATAGTTGCTGCGGCCTGCTCTTTCCACCTAAAACGTATCGACAGGACGCAGCTAACATTTAACGGGCGACCTAGCGCCGATACCGTTAACAGCCTAACACGTGTGTCGTTTTGACGTAATTGCCAGTAAAATGAAAACGGGCCGACCGCCGATCAGTCTCTGCCAGCGGTCACGCGGACAGGCCCTCCGCTCCATTACTTAACACATTAATTTTTCACGTCCGCCCCCCAGACACATAATTGAGCTTTGCCACCTTTGCGACACCGGCCACTCGTGATATTAGTACGAGTGTACCGGATGCGAAATACGTATCGCTATACGGGAAAAAAGAGAAAAAGGGAGGCGGTCATCTATGTCAATTTTAACAAGATTCGGAGCGATCGCGATTTTTTATAAAAAGTTCGTGCAGTCATCATCATCATCAATGCATTGCAGTCCACTGCTGGACATAGGCCACCAGTTGTTCGCCACATAGGGAAAATATCTGGAGGATATAACCATAATCGCTAGGCAGACGGGTTGGCGATCGCAGGGCGTAGCTTTTGGCTCCGGTAACGCTGCTGCTTGGCATCAGCATTCAATAGGAGGTACTAATTATAATCATATAATTCATTGATTATCTATGTATGTCATTATATTAATAGATAACAGTTTGTAGATAACAGAATGTCTTTTTCAGCCTCAAACTCCAATAAAGCACGTGGGAGTAGTCCATTGTCAAAGTCAAAGTCAAAATAATCTTTATTTGATAGGTTTTTATGAAAAACACTTACAAATCGTCGAAGCTACCACCGGTTCGGAAAGCAGCATTCTACCGAGAAGATACCGGCAAGAAACTCGTGTAGTTGCTCTTGATTGATATTTCTTTCATATTTTTAGCTCGGCTTTGGGACAATCTATTTTGGATTTCGATTAACTGCTGCTATATTTGGTCCTTTCCGTTATTAATTTCAGTATTTTGAATATTATTTTTCAGGTGAAAATTGCTAAACTTTGAATAATTTTAAACAAATAAGAAAAAACTAAAATCTTAACTGAATATCCATTAGTCCATGGTAATTTCTTGCTTAATCTAGAAATCTGTTAACTTTTTCATCAGTTGCATGTTACAATGTTCTTTTCATTTTAAAGTTCATTTTGTCCGAATTATGACTACAAAGCTTTCATAATAAGACATTGGTATGTTACAACTTACATCCTGTCTTCGAATTACATTGACAAAGACGAAATAAGACGTCGCCACATCTCATTAAAGTTTTCAAATTAATATTTGGCAAAATTAAATTCCTCGGGCGGGCTGATAATCCCTATGTTGTTTGCGACAATACGCAACACACTCGCAAGTTTTGCGCATCACGAAGCGAACTTTTAATAAAGTTCCGCGCCCCTTAACGGCGAGACGTCAGTTCACGTCTAAAGACGTGTTTACAATGATTTATACTAAAACCCAAATTTTTCAAGTGCAGTTCCTGGTTTTATGACACCTACCTACCTATATAATATTCTCTCTCGTTGTGAGTGAGACAGGGATTAATTACGTATATAATAATTGTTTTGAAACAGATGCTTGTTTGTGAGGTGTTGTTGCACGCGTCCCGAGCCACCCGACTGGTGATTGCTGAAAACCAGTGGTTTGCTCTTTGAGCGAACATCTCGCTGAGCCATCACCATTTTTACATTGCTGTAGCACACATATCCCACCTGATTCAGATCAAACTTGTGGCCGTTTGTAATATGTGCTTATCTTATGTATGTGTATGTGTGTCGCAATGTGAAATAAATTTTTATTCTATTCTATTCTATTCTATATCGCCTATTTTACTTCTTTCTTGTTTTAACGTGGCAGACACTTAGGCCAGAAACTGTGTTAAGCGGGCGCCCGCGCGGGTCATAATATAAAAATGCCCAGGGTTACTTTCGTATGAAGCGCATGTTCGATCGCGTAACATAGTCCTTACCTAATCGCTTTCCAAGAATGCCTTGTCGTCTCTGAAGATTCTATTTAAACCAAACACTATTTATCCACATATTATATTTCTTATTTATAGCCAAACATTATATAAACATTTTTAGGTATCTTAGTTTCCAATTTCAATCTCGTAGAGTAAATTTATGGGTTTCAAACATCGATACGGTTTTGATACTAGAACATATTCGTGGAAAATTATTAGCAGCAAAGTGTCTATCCAATGTCTGACGTGAATAGAACGTACCGCAAATATGCAATGTTGCCTAATAACTTTGCACTGAAAATGTATCCGACATTGTACCTATTACTGTGAATACATTATTGTCTTCAAAATATTTTATTTTTGTCTAGTATGCCTATATCGTTATGGTTAAATTTTTTATTTTAAATGAGCGCGATGGGAATCGGTATAGCAGTCTACGATGGATCTCATTCACCCAGCATAAACCGGTTCATACTTCATCTATATCTATATATATAAAAGGAGAAACTGACTGACTGACTGACTGACTGACTGACTGACTGACTGACATATCAACGCACAGCCCAAACGGCTAAACGTAGGCACTTGAAATTTGGAAGGGACGTAGCTTAGGTACCGTAGGGGTGCACTAAGAAAGGAATTCCCGAAATTCCCACGGGAACGGGAATTAGCGGGAAAATCCTTTTGTATGAAAAATCTAAACCGCTTAAGTTAGACGCTTGAAATTTGGCATGCAGGTACCTTAGTAAATATAAAGTTTAGTTATGGCTGTATTTTGAGAAATTCCCACGGGAACGGGAGTTAGCGGGAAAAAACTTTTGTATGTATAAATTTAAACACGCGGACGAAGTCGCGGGCAAAAGCTAGTCTTATATATATATAAAAGGAGAAACTGACTGACTGACTGACTGACTGACTGACTGACATATCAACGCACAGCCCAAACGGCTAAACGTAGGCACTTGAAATTTGGAAGGGACGTAGCTTAGGTACCGTAGGGGTGCACTAAGAAAGGAATTCCCGAAATTCCCACGGGAACGGGAGTTAGCGGGAAAAAACTTTTGTATGTATAAATTTAAACACGCGGACGAAGTCGCGGGCAAAAGCTAGTTTCATATAAAAACATTATTTCTTCACGTAAGCAGGTATTTTGAATCGTCTTTATGCTTTTGAGTATGAACCCAGAGGGTACAAATCTATTCTCCCACTATTGTTTTTATATACGGATACAAAAAGAGTCCATTTTAAAGATGTGTGTGAAATAGCCTTTATTTTATGAAAGCTAGCACCGGAAAGCGTCGTTAAATGGTTTAACGAACGTAAATATTTGTTTTGTGTAAAATTTCAATTAATACCTAGTACTGTGATGCCATGGAAATAGATATGTACGCACGCAATGAAGTGTGTTTGTATGATAAATGGAGCTATTAACTATTTGGGAATGTACATCTACATCTACAAGCAATTTTTGATTTAAAATATATCCTGGTTGACCAGGCGTAGGTACATTAATATAGACAATATTTTACTATATCTATTTATTTATTTATTGATAAGGTACACCAACAGACATTACACAAATACACACAAAAAAATACATTTTCGTACATCCTAGATGTTTATGTATGCCTACTTAGAGGTGTACTCGACATGCATATGATTACGTACAGGAGTAAATATCCTAACAAGACGAAGAAATCAAATTGTATGAATTTGGTGTAGTCGTTCTAAAGGTATGTGCGTACATACTCGAACATTTCGCAGATGTGTCTATATAAATAGATAAAGAAGCAATAGGGCGACATCATCATCATCATTAGCCTATTGCAGTCCACTGCTGGACATAGGCCTCTCCAGTTGTTCGCCACCTAGGGCAAACTTCTGGAGGATATACCCATAATCGCCACACTGGGCAGGCGGGTTGGCGATCGCAGGGCGTAGCTTCTTGCTCCGGTGACGCTGCTGCCCGTCAACGGCCTGTGGTATTTAGCTACGCCTTCAATCGTGATGGTTTTACCGCCACCAGTCGGTTTGCCAGAGCCTCGTTTGTTGTTCGGTAGGATGCACCACGGACAGGTGAGGATGGCTTGGAGCGAAAAGGTGATAGGTCGCTCCCTTACATCCCGGGCGACATTGTCACTAAATTTCAAATTGGTTCACAATCATATTATTTGTATTTTGCATTGCTTTTAGTTAGGTTTAGGTATCATATACACGATACAATTCATATCCACAAAGTGGAAAATACCTCTTCCGTTTGATTCCTCCTTCTGAAAATCTACCACAACTTTGATTAAAAATATGAAGTACTTTTTATAATGATAATCAAAAATGTATATAATATAAACATAACTAAGCAAGTTTCATATCCAATTGTGAAGTTTACCTCTCAGGCACGCTTTCGTTGTGATAGCGGCCCGAAACTTTGTTAACAAATGCACTCATAACGAAGACTTAGCAACTTTCTGCTGCAAACGTAAACATGCAGTTGGAGTAAATCAAATGTCTGGGGGTTGAGCTTAAATGTATCAGTGACTCTATACAATTTGGACGAGAATTTCTTTTTTTTTATAGTAGCTCAACATAATGGCTTCCCTACGGCTGATGGAAAGCGAAAGAGAAACCCAAGTCGCTATGACCACTGGCAAGTAACTGGTTAGCCTGTCAGTTGCCACTGCCAAGCCGGCCCAACCCTAACCTAACAAGCTCCGGAAACCCTACTCACCAGCAGAAACACGACCCGGGGGTCATATGGCTGCGGTATTCTATAGGGTGGAGGTTCTTCCCCAGACGGGCAGCTCAATTCAAGCGAAGATTCGCTATGCCCTACCTCTCTTAGCAAAATCAATCTTGGAAAGCAAGAAAGGAAGCCCAAGCCTCTCTGACAACGGGCGGGAAACCACGGTTTCTAGTCAGTCATCACAGCCATGCTGGCCTGCAAGATGCTTCTTCACGCTTAGTTTAAAGGACCCCTGCTATAAGAAGGCGGGAACACATGTGCTGGCAGAGAGTTCCACTTTTTAATCGTACGGCACATGTAAGAGTTACCAAACTTTTTAGTGCGCGAAGGAATATTATCTACCGTGAAACAGTGACAACGCTTGCCAGCCCGAGTGGTCTTATGTCGAAAAGGTGAGGGAGGGATAAGAGAAAACAACTTTTCAGAGCACTACCCATGGTAAAGGTTAATATTTCAATACTTATCCCAAATTCAGACCACAATTTCATTAATGACTTCGGTGAACTTCTGAAATTTACGCGGGTTTTATATCTAAACATCTTCAACCGGATCAGTTTAAATATACACTTTGTTATGTTAAACTCGCTCTCAGATTTCGAATCGTTGAAGAAAGACTCTCCGGTGAAGTTATGCGGCAGTCATCTGATCCAAAGGCCCGTCTTTGTGCGCCACTCAACGTCGCGTGCTATCCGTAGATAACACACAAAGGGATACCAATTCTATATTGGAGCGCATGCACGTGCCAATATACACCCTCTCCCATTGTCATACGATGACTCAATTAGATTCATTAGAATAGCTTGCGTTTGGAGCATCAGTTAAATGCCAGGACTAGCAGTATGTATTTGCGTACCTGTTATTAAATATCAGTTGCAATGCACTTAAATAGTTAGGTACATAAGACTAACGCAAGACGTGCCCCACAACGCCATTAAGTCCCAAACTAAACCGAAGCTTGTACTTAAATGGATACTAGACAACTAATAAACATACTTACAAATAAACACAAATTATACCACTAGACTAAATTATTCCATTTTTCCTTACATATGAAGCATGTTTTTATTTGGGGTGTGTTAGTATGCTTATGAATGCTGTGTGCTACCAAGAAAGTAGGTAACCAGAGAACTACCAGTCATTCTAGTAAATACTCGTAGTAGGTATTGTTAGAGGAGAATAATCAACAGCTGCGGCACAGCACTATTCGCCACGCTCAAGAGTCACCGCACTAACGTTGACAATTGAAGTTTGACGTAACGGTGACACTGACAGCTGTCATAGAGCTCCCGCCGATTATTACTTTTTCTCTCTCTGGTTGAATGAGTGTTTGTAATCGGATTCTGTTATTAAATACTTTCAGATTATCAATTCTTGTGTTATCAGTATGAAGATATGAGCAAAAAAAAACAGTTACTTAAACATGATAAAGCAGTAGGTATTCACCATTCAAACATCATTAGGGCAACGTTAAACGTTCCTTATTTAATTACTTTCCCCTTAGATTATTTGTCAATTAATTATTTCTTTCCCTTCAAATGGAATTGTTTCCGAAACGGTTGTCGAGTTCCTTTAATAGTAAACAATGAGTTTGTTAACGAATTTTCAGCGTCGCGGACAGCCATAGGGGAAATATGATTACGGCACCGGAAGTTAGTCTAACTTCAGACCGAAGAGCATCCGCGCAGCATCCGCCGCGGACATGTTGTGCGGCGTGTGCGTTGTTGTATAATTGAGTGCCTAATACTGTTACTACACCGTAAGTGTAACGTTCGTTGAACGTATTAAATGGTGGACAATTCATTAAGTATCTATTTTTATAAACATATTTGTTGAAGGGTAATAAACATAGGTACCAGGCCGGTTCCTGACCACGCTATTACCTTTTGTTTTACGAGTCTGAAACGGTTCGCCAACAGTCGATTGTTCCATGAACGTTTGGCCAACAGAATTATAACACGTTAAGTGGCTCCACATTGACTGGCTCGATGGCTCATTTGGTAGTGGCCTCTGCCTTCTGAGTCAAGGGTCGTGGGTTCGATTCCCACAGAGTGCAAACATTGTGTTCATGAACATGTCTGTTTGTTTTGGTCTGGGTGTTTTCTATGTATAATATGTAGATATTTATTTACAAAAAAAAGTAATTAAGTAAGTTTATCAGTTGTTTAGTACCCATAGTACAAGCTTCGGCTTTGTTTCGGGCTAGATCGCGATGTGTGCCCCAGCGTGGCCTGTCTTGGGTTATTTATTTATTTACTATTTATGTATTAAATGTCTGTCTTCTTAAGCTCTACCGGTGTATAATTTTTTCTAGTTTATCAATATTCTACACAGGAGAGAGCTTTCTCTCTGTGTCTGGGAGAGTATTTTTATAACTCATAGCCTTTGTGTTAATCCGATGCTATGAGCTATATTACTGTAAAGTTTCATTAAGATCAGCTCAGTAGTTTTTGCGTGCAAGTACCTACATCCATCTACCCGAAGAAACTTACGAATTTATAATACTAATCATCATCATCAGCCTATTGATCCAGTTGTTCGCCACTTTGGGCAAACATCTATTAATCTATACATCTAAAAAAGTATTAAAATAAGTAAGAAGTAAAAGAAGTAAGTAAGACATATGCGAATGCTCCCAATTGAACATTAAGTTATAAAGCAAATCTATATATACCTAATTGAAATAGTATACATGAGTAGAGTAAGCCATCTCAAGTTAGTTCAAGCTAGGTCAAACGTTTGAGCTATTACTAAACATTCTGCAGTTTGACCGCACCCCACCCTATGCATACAGATACTGTGTGGTTCATCACACGAAGCATCGGCTATACATCGGTATAACGGGTGGCATACTATGTTAACCAATCCGATGAATTTTGAACTTGGAATAAACTTGCAATCTAAATTCATAGGACGCGCCGGACTGGCCGGACCGAGTCTGCTTCAACTTATTTGCACACTTACTACTAGTATTTACTATTTGCTTGAATTACGAGTTGACTTTTTGGCCTACTATACTAGGGGAAATTTAGCGTATGTTTTTAGACGTAGTAGTCGTAATATGTGTACTCGGTATTTTTATTACTACGGCAAATCTTGACAATTGGATCAACGGAATAAAATTGCGCTTTAATTTATATTTTCCAGAAATTCACACGCATTAAGGTACAATTTCAAAGGTTTACAAATTATAAAGAGCTTTTAAAATCTCTTAACATTTCTTGGATAAGTTAAATGTTCTTGAATTTATAACCCAATAGTCAATCCTTTTATTTTAATTAAATCGAGTGAGCGTAATCATTTGGTAAGACTAGAAAGGAATATTGGGCCTTAAGGTATTATAAATATTTCTTATCAGTCGGTAATAATTCAGCTTAAAGTTGGTAGAAAATAGGGTATCTAAAATGAGGCACTGAAAATATTTTTATATTATAAATAATGTTAGTTTCGTGTTCACCTACCACCATTCAAGTTCAGATAATCGTGAAAGAATCTAAGCTACAATGTCTGTTTTATATTTAGGATTTATCAAACCGTGAAATTGCTCCTAATAGTTCCTTTACTGGGTAACACTTTGTTGTTTTTCTAAAACAGAAACCAAGTTAGATAGGTTACAACTTAATTCATACCCATGGTAATATAATGCAACATGTACCCATACGTCAAAAGTACTTTTATTACGTAAATAGTCTTAAAAAGATGCGTTTTATATTATACGAAAAGAATTTTATTTTTATCTTTTTTAGTTTTGGAAATAATTTAGTGGGAAAATGTCGTAAGTCATTCGTGATCGTAAAATAATGTTACAAATGCACATGCTTCGTTGTTGTACGACGCTGGTCCGGGCGCGGGGCTACGCACGCGGCGCCGTAATGTTAGTCGCGTCAGTGTTACCGGATAATGAGTGTGTGTTGTATATTGGATTAAAATTGACAAATATAGGTGCGGGAAATAAAAACCCCAAAGCTGAGTAATTTTAAACATTATTAGGACATGTTTGTATAAAATAATTGTATGTGCACTTACTGCCATAAAATAACCTGTTGCATGATCATATGCGATATTTTTTTATTGACTTTTGGTATTTCAATGAAAATGTTTATAAAAACTAATTAAGCATATGATATGCTATAAATTATAATTAATTCGCATGTTTTTTAGGGTTGGTCTCATGTTTACTTGCGTTATTGTTGTCTGAACTCTTCATAGCCGCTTGTGAAGATGTTGCGTTATATCATGCATCTTTTGGAATCGCATGTGCACTTGAAGCGTTATATTAGGTCATAGTCTAAGATGCGTCGTTATAAAAAATTTTAACTGCCTAAAAAAGACATGTTTATTGAACAAATATTACAAATCTTTAGTTATTTATTTCATAGCATACCTAAGCAATTTTATTAACAAATTTTGAACCTAATTTGTGTAACTTTTCCTTTTTACACAGTGCGAATTTTGAGTAAAAAAAATATATTGTGTACGTAACGAAGGCTATTTAATATGCCATTTTGAGTTTGGAAAACAGTTCTGGAGGTTAGGGGCTTGTGGCCTCATGAGGAAATCTTTGATAAAGTCAATTTGAAGAATATACCGCGTACCCCTAGTCGAGACCATCATCATCATCAGCCTTTCGCAGTCTACTGCTGGACATAGGCCTCTCCATTTGTTCGCCACTTTCATCAAACATCTGGAAGCTGTAATGACGAATTTTGTACTAAAATGATCAGCATAAGAGTTTTCACACGAAACCACTTTGTCACAAATGTGCTGCCTTTAATAAAATTGCCTTTGATTAAATTAATTACAATAAAATATATGTAAAACGCCGCCAGAATAATTTGGAGTCTGAGGGGGAGTCTTTAACATCCAATCCCCCAAGCTAACCTTACCTGCAAGTGGTGACTCTGCTGATAAACGGACAAGTCTCAGGCAACTAACATCTCATTATAATTATCCCAGGCCAATTCCCGTAACAACCTATGTCGATACTGCATGCGATATAATAGGGTAATGTGATAAACCTGTAGGGCGCTAGTCAGGATCTATGTAATTACACTGTCACTGCATCTCCAAGTTACCACCAGTCGTATCAGGAAACTGGTCTACCGAATCCTGATGGCTTGAGAGGAGAGAGTGGGCTTTCATCATAGCAACTGTTTGTAAACTTGAAATAAATTTAAGCGCAGATGATTTTCAATGGAATTCTATTGAATTACAAGGTTCGCCGTCGACAGATACGTCGTGGAGATCATCATCATCATAATTCCGCCAGATATAGCAGCTACATTTGTTACTCCAATGCCTTTCACGGCCCTATTTCTCCTCTCAGGCTTGTTTCGTTTGTACCGTCGGTAGTGCTATTTTCATAGTCGGGTTGGTCGCTATCATTCATAACAGCATGAACAGACCACGTCTTGATCATTTTTACCACCCGAGGGAAGCATAGGGGTGTTATTTTCGTTGCCTTTTGAAGGAATTGGCGTAACAGATGTAGCTGCTGAAGGTGTATCTGGTAGCGGAATTAAATGTTGATGGGTCTGAGCAAATATCCTCGTAATGTTTTACTAACGTAGTTTCGTTTTATATTTTATTAGAGGCAATAAGTTTTTGAGACAGAGATGTTGTGTTTTAAAACTCATATGCTGATCATGTTTAGCACAAAGTTAGCCATTACAAAAATCTCCACAACTGAAATGCTCAGAGTGTGCTTGGATACATTAACTTCGTCTTGAAAAATGTTAAGAATTGACGTCGATGGTGAGTTTTCAAAGCTGGGATGTAATTTTATATTGAAAAGAGAGTACATAATGAAATTGTGATTTAGTTCAAAAGTGCCACAGCACTGAAGCACACTTCAAGGGCTGTTATCTGCATCTGTGATAGCATTATATTGTACTTAATGAAGATTTCAATGTATGAGCAAGATAAAAAATTGTATTTATTGGTTTTTACACATGCAGGTATATAAATTAGGAAGATTATAATACAGAAAATGTTATATTCTCAGATATTGTATTTTTTAAATTTAAAATTACCTACTATCCATAAAATTCCAGACATACAAACTTACAAGTCCTTCGTCTTTTTTTTTAGATTAACGTAGGTTATTGTGAACCCAGACGTGCTTTGTTAGGCAGGATTATGTTATAATGTTAGTCTTGAAAGTTATTAGACCAGAGATGTGTAAATTAACTAAGAAATTTCCTGATTAATGGACATACGACCTAATACTGTTGACTTTTTTTCTGTAGAAAAATGACATATAGTTACATGTACCATGGGGTACTTCGTAAAATAATGATACATGTGCACATACGTTAGCTAGGTCTTGGTAAAACAATGCCACATGTGCACATCCGACATACTATTTTCAAAAATAATGTATTAAATAAGAAGCAATACACCACATTTAATTAGTTTCATTCACTTCCATATACATGCGAAATTGTATGAAGTTTCCATTAAACGCTACAAAGTTATGCTCAAAAATACACTGCCCCAAACTTTAAACCTCTCTCCTGTAAAGTTGACTTTTTGCAGATGTGGCGTTATATTACCAAGGGTACGAATTTTCGTTTGTAACAACATTTTTGATTATATTTTCACCTTTACGATCATCATAAAGTAACATTGTTACTTTGCTTGAAGTTACTAGTTGTAATGAGTGTAATTACCTACTTACTTACCTGATTGTAATTCTACAAAATGAAGGCTATTCTACATTTAACACGTAAAAACTACACATCAACCTCTTCTTATAAGTTTCCCCAATAAATCTAGATGGGTGGCCTCTAATAAGCGGCTGGCCATCAATTTTGAAATATAAAATCGAGATGCCCTTCCAGCTCATGTTTCCATCCTCTTACAATCAGGATGAAGGCGACAGGCGCCGTGGGTTATCCTATTGTACCTGTCGACCTAACATTTATACTTCACAACCTACCAATAACCACCACGCTCTGGGCAGGCTAGTTGGCGATCGCAGGGCGTAGCTTCTCGCTCCGATGAGGCCGCTGCTCGTCATCGGCTCGATGTACCACGGGCAGGTGAGGTTGGTTTGGAGCGAGAAGATGATAGGTCGCTCCCTCAAATCCCCAGCGTGGCATGTCTTGCGTTATTTATTTACTTACAATCCCGCGGACTACCCCGCTATCACGCGTCACACCTGAGCGTCCAGTGCACGCGAGCTACCCAATCACGCGAGTCACGCTTCGCCACGCCGGCAACAATGAGGCAGTAAAGCTGTTGTCGACGTGTTTGCCGGTGCCGCTATTATTTGGGGGCAGGCTATGCGTTGCTTAGTGACCTGAAACAATGCTATTGTATTGCACATTGAACCTTTAGTTTATTACATATCAGTACAATGTAGTAGAAAAAGCTGTTGTGATGCGGTAAATGCACTTTATGTAAATGTGGTAACCTATGAAAACGAGGTAGGGCATAGCGAAACTTCGCCCGAAT
Source organism: Conogethes punctiferalis (assembly GCA_031163375.1). Lineage (NCBI taxonomy): Eukaryota > Metazoa > Arthropoda > Insecta > Lepidoptera > Crambidae > Conogethes > Conogethes punctiferalis. Next base: position 10,515,105 of record CM062083.1, on the reverse strand, counting down.
TGAGCTGCCCGTCCGGGGAAGGACGTCTACCCTATAGAATACCGCAGCCAAATGACCTCCGGGTCGTGTTTCTGCTGGTGAGTAGGGTTTCCGGAGCTCGTGGGGTGTTAGGGTTGGGCCGGCATGGCAGTGGTAACTGACAACTGACCAGTTACTTGCCAGTGGTCACAGCGACTTGGGTTTCTCTTTCGCTTTCCATCAGGCGTAGGGAAGCCATTATGTCGAGCTACTATATTAAAAAAAAACGTTAAAGGACTTGGGATGGATCTTTGATGAACGTGTATATTGACATGAAAAGTGTGGTGTTTGTAAGAAACCCTTAGTATTATGTTGTAGTATGTAGGTAGACGACAATATGTTTTATAAGGTTCTGCATAATGGTTCTGTGAATTATATTTTATTTTGAAAATATAGAGGTTGACGTGTGTAAGAAAACACGAAAAAATGCAGTACATCGTTAATAGTAATCCCATCTCACATACACAATATTAAATTGTCTCAAGGGGCCTCGTGTTGGACCCCCGCGTAGGACTTCCAAAGGACCGGGAAGGGTAACAGCTTCCTGTGATAACTGCATGGAGACTTCATAATAATAAATATATTTATTTGAAACATAACATTTTCAACCATTACTAAAGTTACTAACTGCATTAGTCAACGACATAGTGTAACATAGTAGCATCTTAATAGTAGTAAATGGCAGAATCACCTTCAAATTCAAATTAAGAATTTCCAGGGTATTTACATACAATGTTATAGTGGACTATGTTGTGGACATCAAAATACTACTGAGAGGGTTAATGGCTGCAATCGTAAATGTTTTCATAGACAAAATTGGAGTATTGATGATATTCGACATTGTATTGCAATTTTATCTCTTTAAGGACATAAGACTTATATACCACCCTGCTCTCACCTGGTAAAAACAATAAAATTCAAATACGGGCTTTAAATATTGCAATAAGGACATATTTTACATCATCATAAATTGGCAGACAGTGATCTTACCGCTGTCAAACTGCTCGATGTAAATGTAGAATATACTTAGAGAGTAATTTTTAAAGCCCATGTTTTAATTTTATTGATTTCCTGGGTGAGAGCAAGGCGGTAAAAGTGATCCATGACCCTAATGCTGACAGGTAAAGAAGTAAGTGTAAATGCAAATAAAAGCCAAAATATGATTAGTAGACTTACTAATATTTATAAAGTGAAAGTTTATTTGGGTTTATCGATGGGATTAGGATGTATCACCTTCACGCAAAAACGCCGTACTAGTATAAAAAGCTTCTACATACATACGCCCAATTTCAGTCTAGTAACAACATTTTGTGTCTGAAATACCCGCATTGGAGCTTGTAACTTCATTATCAGGTGCATTATTAAACATTAACTACCCTATGTGTTACCTTGGGAACGAAAAAGAAGGCGGAAAAACTAGTACTTAGAGGAAAAATTGTTCGCGTTTTGTACAAACTGCTTACTACTGTAGATTCACGCAATGTCTGCGCGTTGATACCTACTCCTTGGGATCCGGACCAGACGTATTAAAAAGGCCGGTAGGGTCGTGGTCATAATGATTATTTAGTATGCACCTAGTAGTAATACCTTATTTATTTCTGACATATTTTTATGTAGAAGATTCCTAACAAATAAACATTTTCCATAAAAGCGCCGACTGCTTTTGCGCATTTTCTATTATAAAAATTACCTTAAATAAAGGCACCTCGATTGTACTCTTCAATATTCTACTCTTTTAGCTTAGCCAATTAACCTGTCCATCAGTGTCCATCTCGGAGAGTATAGGCTTTGCACTTTTTTCTTCATCTCTCCAGATTTATGCTTTACTAGTGATGATTCATGTAAACGATGTCCGTTTCTAAATAAAAGTGATTCACAAACATCATTTATTCAAAACTTAAGAGCCCCGCTTTTGTCGGTGGAGGCATTTCCATTCTTCCCTGGACTCCGCCGGTACCTTCAACTCCCTGTACATCATGACATTAACGTTTTCCTTTAATCGTTGGGTATATATCCGTCTTGGCCTTCCTCTTCTTCTCCTGCCTTCCACAGCCCATCACAATACTGTAAGGTAAAGGTCGTAGGTTACATATTTTATGGACTCCTACATTCACCCCAAAACTGCCAATTTCGCAAAACAAATTATTAATACAACATAGATTCCATCAGTCAACTTTGTCCTTAACCCAACAATTTCGACAAAATTTTGATACCTACATGCAGGTGCATCCACATTCTATGAAGTATCTTTTAATACGTAGCGTTATACTGGCTAACTTTATGATGTACATTGTCCGCATACTTTGCCCAAAACAAAACGGTCTGAGGAATACGGAAGCAGCAATAGATAGGTATTGTTGGAATTTTGTGATTGTTCTGCGCCGGGGAATAGACTGAATATTAACTTTGCTACGCGCCTCGGTTAAGCAAAAATGACGAAACGCTGGCAGCTAACTTTCTAATTATCCTTTGTTCGAAGCTTTGGAAATAAAATGTTTCCAGTTTCTCCTGAAGGTACAACCTTTATGAGTTCGTTTTTTAGATTTTATTTGTGTTTTTCTGTTCTAGAACTGTTGCAAAATAAACAAATACTGTAAGAGAAATTGTAATAAAATACGACCATGTCTTATAATAATTACCTTATAAAGATTGGATAGATAGATGTCTTTGATTGGCCCGATTGCTCATTTGGTAGCGACCTCTGTCTTTGGGTATTCATTTTGTTTATATTCTTGAGTGAAATCTAATATAATAAGCTATGGCACACCGAACAGTTGACCCACACCGAACAGTTGACCGAGAAAGATACTCCTATGTTTAAGTACAATTTAAAGCGTTTTATCACTTCTCTTAAATCCAACTCTTCCAGACAACCTTGGGTAGAGGATAATTGAACGACGAATAGACGAGGCTCTGGCAGCCGATTGGTGGCAGTATAACCATCACGATTGAAAGCACAGCTAAATAATAAAGGACGATGAGGGGCAGCAGCGTCACTGGAGCGAGGAGCTACGCCCTACGATTGCCAACCCGCCAGCAGTGGATTGCAATATGCTCATGATAATGTTACGCGAAAAGTAGCGAAAGTTTACATTTTATTAATTGGTGCTGAGAGATGTATCAAATTCACTATATATATACGTTACATACTATATGTATACGTTACACTTCTATTTAAAAAGCATGCGTAACGTGCGCTGTTGTACTTACGTGACGCATCCCTTATTGAACAGAGAGGACTTAGCTATATGACATTACAACTTCTTCTTCTTCTTGTCGAGTCGACAGCAAATCATTAAATATTATGATGAGACCAAAACTCCGAAACGCGGATCGCTTTATCGTTAGCGTTAAGCAAATCTTCGTGCGAACATATATCTGGGCACGCGGGGCACTGGAGCAGGTGGGCCATAGTTTGGGGGACGGCACCACACCCGCACCGGTTGTCCTTGCAGCGGCCAACCTGGGTGCGCAATCTGTTCAGTGCCTTCCAGGTCGGCCATGTCAAGGTATTCCCTGGAGGGAGGCACTCTGAGGGGGGATACATGGCATCGGGATACCTGTCTGCCCAACTGTTACAAGTCGATACACTGCACCATTGACAATTGGTTTCCGCTTAAATACAATGATTCCTCACAAACATTCATAGGTGTATTGTAATTGTGACGGATGCACATCGATCTTATGTTGCGACGTCGCACCGTGTCGCGAGATATTGCCGGGCGTCATGCGGAGTCACGTGCGACGTCAACTCACGTGATCCGTTCCGTATAATAGCCACATAAGTGTATAAATCGTTATCATGGTAATTTGTACGGATATAAGGGAGTGAACCTATCATCTTTACGCTCTAGGCTTAGAGCGTAAAGATGATAGGTTCACTCCCTTATATCCGTACAACCATAGCCATACCAGCTAGTTAGGGTGGCTACCCTAACTAGCTGGTACATCTTGCCAAATAACAAACTAGGCTCTGGACTCTGACCGGTGGCGGTGTAACTGTCGCAGTCATCTGGTTGAATCTGCTATTCAATTGAATGACTAAGTAGCGCGTTCATTGAACGACGACATAATAATTGAATGCCTAAAGGACAACTCATCAAGTTATTGAATGAAACGTTCAACGTCTTGACTGAACGTCATTTTAGCATAGTCGTTGAATGGGTAAAAGCCGACTGTGTAATGTTTAGTTTATAATTTTTCTTTAAAAGTATCCGGAGGCGGCGTATTAATAGGTAAATCCATGCTGTCACACTATTTTATTACGTATAAGTAAGTTTAAAGTAAATCTAATCAAAAAATATCAACACTCAGGTGATCATGTTCGACGCCATATTTATTTTAGTGACTACTAACGCCGCGCGGGAAAAAAATGAACTAAATTACAATCACTTGACTGCTTTTACATCCGCTCTTTTCAAAGGGCTATGTTTCAATCCGCTACCTAGTTGGACGTTAAGTGACGCGTGTTTAGTCAACGTTCGGTCTAGTCATTCAATTGAATGTCGTCATTCAATGAACGCGCTAGCGATTCAATTGAATAGGAGATTCAACCAGATGACTGCGACATAACCATCACGATTACAGGCGTAGCTAAATACGACAGGCGGCGATTATGGGCATATTCTTCACATGTTTACATTAAGTGGCAAACAACTGGAGAGGCCTATATCCAGCAGTGGGCTGCTATAGGCGGCTGGATGATGATGATCTTAAAAGTGCATAAATAATATTATGATGAACTATCTTAATTATTATTATAAAACATAGTCGCAACAGTAACATAACGTAAACGTAGGTACTTAATGTGATAAGTACCATTAAAATTTTGCAGATATCGACTTTAACTTCCTTCGCATTTATCTTTTCTCGACTACTTACTACAAAAATTCAGCATACCTGTTTATTTTGTGTAACAAAGTCTAGAAAAATATAAACACTTTAACACAACTCCTTTTAAGACCAATAAAATCGGAGCCGAATACCTTAGTGTATTAAGGCTTTCAAAGTATGGAGGTAAGTAAGAAAACTTTGAAGATTTTAGTTCATGAAGTGCACAAGTAGTTTAACAGAAGTCTTATAAATACTAACTGCCGGTAGCTTTAATACTCAAAGGTGCAGAGGTTAACAAACTGAGTAGGTACTAGTGTTGGACATGATTCGAATCTTCTCCTTTTTTTTAAATGAGTAGGTAAATTAAATTTTAGCAAGTGGCAATGTGAGCTTCAAATCTTTTAGTAATTTATGAGCTCAACTTTATTTCTTGCTCTTTCTCATAAAACGTGCATACTAAAAATCACTTCAACATACATACACACAAATTCCTGTTTTTTTTTTATAAAATAGCCATCGCCTGGGCTAACTACGTAGTAATTTAGAGATAAAAGAGCTTCAGATGAACTATTAAGGTGAATAAGCAAGTTCCGAAGATTCGCACAGCGCGTTTCGCCTCTACCTTCATAGTGCGAACGGCTGAAGTGTGGAACTCTTTGCCGGGCTTCCTGTTCCCCGACAGATATAATCTTCCGATGTTCAAAGCGAGAACCGGTTTTTACTGGGTGAGCGCGTTCGTAGACTACGATATCGCTAATCATTATGTGAAACACAGTAAAGCGTAAACATTTACAATAAAAATAAACTCAGGACCCATTTTGGTTTGGATCTTGTCCTTAAGATAAGAACTTACAAGACTCGAGTTCTGTGTCCCTATTCAACACTAGTTGGTAACTAGTACAGTTTTGAAATAACTCTCCTAAAAGAAAGTACATTCTCAGTAACTAAGTTGTTAGCTCTATTAGTTATGTTTTATTAAGAATTTGCGGTGACCGCGACTTGAAAGCATAGACGTTTATTTATAGAAATTGTTATTGTAACCGTCTCATAGGAGAATTCGCATTTATTATAGTTACCTCTTCTATGATTTATATTGAACGATAAATGTTAGATTAGAACTGTTGTTTATATATATTTGTCTTCCCAAACTTGGCTTTCCTTAGAATCAGAGGCTTTTTATCCAGGATACAACCGGATGGGGTACAACAAGGGAAGCCTCCACGCGTGGTCGTCTTGCAGACGGCCCGGCATACCCCGGGCAACGGCGGGTAGTAGAGGATGGCTACTACCCGACGGCTAATTCCCTGTGGGAGCACGCACTTGTGCGTGGCTCCGGGAGCCAAGTGTTGGCGTCGATGACCCCCGACGCCTTCCACGGCTGTGCTTAGGCACACCCTATGGGGCCTTTTGGCCTGTGGGTCTCTCCCAATGGCGGGGTATTTGCCCGATTGGTGAGAGACGTGTTGTTGGACGCATTTTGCGTCGGTTTGTCGGCGATGGTCGCAGGGGAAGAGGAGTGCCCTTCGGGGGATCTCGCGGTGTTTCGTTGCCGTCCTCCCTGTCTTCTGCGACCGTTGCCGCCTTACCCAAGATGGGGGCCTTTTGGCCTGTGGGTCTCTCCCAGTGGCGGGGTGTTTGTCCGATTGGTGAGAGACGTGTTGTGGGACGCGTTTTGCGTCGGTTTGTCGGCGATGGTCGCAGGGGAAGAGGAGTGCCCTTCGGGGGATCTCGCGGTGTTTCGTTGCCGTCCTCCCTGTCTTCTGCGACCGTTGCCGACTTCCCAGAGGAGCCGTTTGACGGCGCGGGTTGGCAGTGTATCACTGCGGCGCGGCGGGTCCGATGGCCACGGTTCTCGTGGTCGTCGGATATGGTCCTTTTGGACTGGTCGCCGGGCAACCTGTTTCCCCTCGCTGGAGGGACCAGGGGGCTTGCCTTGACTGGCGAGCCCGAGTGGAGTGAGACCACAATAAAAAACCGCCTGTTATCCCGACTTCGGTCGGGACCAGGGGGCGCGAGCTCAAGTGGAGAAAACCACACTAAAAATCCACCGTGCGGTGGCGACTGCACGCCCGACGGGGTCCAGCGAGGGTTGGTGTGGGGACATCTCCCTTGCCTTGCACGGATCCCGTCCTTGGAGGAGGGCGACGGCTTCTGCCTGAGCCCTAGGCTGCCCCAAGTGGGGGGGCCAGTCGAGTCTGCGCAAGCGGACTGCGCTGGTGGTGGCGTGGTGTTATGGTTCATACCAAGATCCCACGTCATCATCACCCAAGGCGCGTTGACGGTGTAGACCGGGGTTTTTTAGTGGGTATTCTCCGTCTCGCTAACATCTAGAGGCGGAGTGAGTCCCACATAACCTGCTGCGTCCCCGAGTAGCAGGTATGCGTAAATGCATTTTCCCCCGGTGCAACAAAAAAAAAAAAAAAAAAAAAAGGATACAACCGGATACTTTATATTTCAATCAAACAAACATCAGTATTAGGTAACCTGTTATTATTAAAAAAGTAAAAGGAAGGACGTCCACCTTATAGAATATCGCAGCCAAATGACCTCCGGGTCGCGTTACTGCCGGTGAGTAGGGGTTTTGGAGCTCGTGGGGGGTTAGGGTTGGGCCGGTATGGCGGTGGCAACTGACAGGTAACTGGCCAGTTACTTGCCCGTTGGAAGAGCGACTCGGGCTTCTCTTTCGTTTGATGAGTTAGTATATAATATTGTTTAATACAATTAATTTATTTATAGTATCAGTATTACTTAGTAAGTGTTTTGGAATACATTATCATTAGACGGCAGCATATGGGCTGGAGGTTCACTATAACATGATTGGATATAATTTTGACATTGATAACATTTTGATTAAACTAGCTGAGATGAGGATTTACCAATTACCTAACGGTTGGACATCTTACCTAAATACGCCATCTGGTGCTTAATTTTGATAAACCTTCATTAAACTTCATTTATGTAATGACTGGCCCGTTTCTTAGTAGAAGATAGTGAGTAGATAGTAATTGCTTCTGAAAATGTATCTTTCGGGAGGAGCTTGATATAGGTCGCTGTCTTTCACAAGACATGACTTGAATTCCAGTCGATTATCCGAAAATGGCTTTACGTACCAATCACAATAATACCGAGGTTAATCACAATAATACAGAAGGCCGACTAATAATGGTGCAGTAGATGTAGAAAAAAAAAATTAAATATGAAAATAACGCACGTACACTTGAAATTGTCACGCTCATATAGCACAAATGCATGCACAGCACGTACAGGGAAAGAATAGGTATAGTTTTAGTACCCAAGTTTATCTAAATAAGGAAAGTAATAAAAAACATTACCTAATCAATTTTGCTTTTGGGGTGTCAATTTTAATGCTCCTATTTTGTTTCATGATGTATTTAATTATATACCCATTATAGATATACCTTGTCTATGTCTTCCGAAACCTTTTTCATAGTGGGCAAAAAGGTAAAATGCGCCGGACTTGATTAAGCTCCCGGTTGTTCCTATAAAGCTTCCCTTTATTTGATACGACATCAAAATAGAGCTATTCAGAACATATTACTGATGTCAGAGATATATTTAGTTAGACATCATCATATAAAATTTACTTTTTAATAACAGACGAACACTACGACGATCCTGGCCTAATGATAAGCAAAAGAGAACTCCAAGTCGAGGCATCAACGGAAAAGTACCCAAAGCTGTTTCTCAGTTGCCACCACCATACTCATCACCACCGATACGTAAATAAGGATAACAGCTTGCAGTTTATTCCCTCAGGCTGTTCATCCCGCCGTAATTCGGCTAAGCCCGCGTATGATTCACGTCGTAATCGTTAGTGTCAATTAGAGCGAGCTAGATGGCGCGCGAGCCGCAGTAAAATATCGGCTGCCATCGGAATAAAATGAAATAAAAGAACCGATCAAGTGCTAGTTGGAAGCGCGCTGAGGGTTCTCTAAGCATTCTGGCTTTACTTGTAAAGTGTTATTTCAAATTTTATGTTTTCGCCTTCCATTATAAGTAAAATATTTTTAATGGGACTCAAAAGCGATGTTTATAATGTACCTACTGTTTGAAAGCTATGTAAAAGCCAGTAATGTAAGAGGGTACTAGGGTTTTCGTATGTCATTAGACAATTTTAATCGTTTGACTGACGAGAAATAAGACACAATAGAACATCTATTGTTGTCGTCGCATATATGCATTCCAGAGGATAAGGGTTTTTTTCAAGTACGACTACTCTTTATCATTAAATATGTTTTAAATTCATATACATATAAAATTAAAATATAAGAAAATGGATTCATAATTTTAGTATTCAAACTTAATCTTGACTAAATCCTTAACCTGTCTATTACCACCATTCTAGATCTGGTCTCTGAGTAGTTAATGTTTAATTCTGAGGTGCTTACATCAATTAACCTTATTTTCTTTCATCTAAGGTTATACGGTACCAGATTGTGTAAAAAGGTGGTTACACGTTTACCGCTGACAGTATTCTTTTTTTAGCCAAAGGCTTAAAAATATGACAATTGAATATTTTATCAACACTGATACAACGAACATTTTATGAATATTTTACAAATGTGACAAAATACTGTGGAACCCTAAGGGTAAAAGTTGGGAATGTTTCGTAGCAACATGTTTACACGATGCTCGTACCGCGCCGGCAGCTTCCGGCCAATGCACGCTCAAATATTACGCTCTAAGGTCACGCCATCAAGAACTATGTGATGCATCGAGTTTTATACGACACTAGCGACCCGCCCTGGCTTCGCACGGATGCAATAGCAAACTATATGCATATTTACCTATAAACCTTCCTCCTGAATCCCTATAAATATTTAGAAAAAACTGGATCAAAATCCCTTGCGTAGTTTTGAACATTAAATAAATATCACACAACATCTCCATACATTGCTTTGATCCCAAAGTAAGTAGCTTAAGCACTTTTGTTATTGATTTCAGAACAACGAAGTTACAACAAATATATACTTAAATACAAAAACACCGAGACACGGAACAAACACAAATGTTCATCACACGCATGTTTGTCCCGATTGGGAATCGGACCCACGACTCTTGGTTCAGTAGGCAGAGGTCACTAACAATTGAGCCACCGAGCCAGTCACCAATTAAGCCACCGAGCCAGTCAAAAACAACTAACTATGTAGTGACAAAAACAAAACAAGATCCCGTGGCGTCGTCTACCCGCCAGTCTCTCTGTTTAGCACAACATTCAGAAACGTTCGCATCATGCGAATAGCGCAAAACCACGTTCACGCTAAAATAAATAATTGAATATCACGCTTGATTATGAATGTTTTCACAGCGTGTTTGTGTTGGACGCGTGAATGATCACGCTCAGCGGTAGGTACATGACCCAGAAAAAGTTTAATATTTCATAATGTCCTAATTTTATGCGTGCTATGTAGGTATTTATTGGAAACCATTCATTCAACTTCAAAGTTTGCCGAAATATTCATTTATGTAACTATTAGTCAAACAAAATAACTATTAGATAATTTAAATATCTTAATAATTATTTTGTTTGATTATATTTTTTAAGAATTTAGTTGTTGTTCCCAAATTTATAATTTATTTTCGTATCTATATTTCATAATTAGGTATGTAGTGAGTACATTTTCATTTTATTATTGTAGTTATTAGGGTTCCGTACCCAAAGGGTACAAACGGGACCCTATTGCTAGGACTTCGCTGTATAAAAACAAAATAAACTAATAAGGGGGCTCCCGTACAATAAACACAATTTTTACAAATTTATCTCGATATTGGTACGGGGGCTTTGTGCGCGCGTCCGACTCGCCGGTTCTTATATAATCGCACGGGCATTATTTTTTTTCCAATAGAATATATTTTTCTAACATTTTTTAAACAAAGGAATAGGGCCACCAATCCGAATGACGGTGATCACAAAGCCATACGGTTACAGCATGCACGCTACGGATACATCGCTCCGGGCTGTGTCGACTGCCTGCCAACTCTCAATTTATATTTTCAATATAATAAAAGAATTCCATTCGCCAGTTAGCTTGAACAATTTAAAAACATCGAAATAAAAAACCATTGCACAGAAAACGACATAGAAATGTCAGCGAAATTCACTAATTCTGAATACAATATTATAATTGTTATAATCACACCTTGAATACAATATTATAATTTTAAAAGATAATTTTATGAAATGTCAAATGTGTTTATCATTATCATTATATTATCCGCTTATTAGAGTTAAAAGAATGCCGCTTATGAAGTTGTCCTTATTTTGATTAGCTTTTGAGTTGTCTTTTAAGTCGGAGAGGACAAACATGCGTGCCGTAGGCTTGTTTGTTACCTTTATGGTATAACAAAAAAAAACCAGAGCTGAAGATCACCATATCACATCATAATGGTAAGTGATCACTGATCACTTTAGCCCATGGACACCACAACTTCAAGAGAATCACAGGTTGCTGGATCTTGAGACATTTGTAGACTCGCTTCTTGAATGTAGTTAGGGACATAGACCAATTTTATAGTAACACGCTTTCAACGATTTATTGATGCAGCTGATTTCTCTCTCATTAAAATGACCTGAAATCATGGTAATATCGAATTACAACCCCGGTCTTGTTTTCATGTTTCCCTAGATACATTCTAAGTACTTACCAGCTCTGAAGACAGTCACTACGACCTTAATCTGAAGTCTGTATACGACGGGGGAATTGCCTTCTGACCACCGCAACCCTCCAGGGGAATCATTGGATTTGTTTATCTGTCCCATGCTATTGATTAACTTAAAATAAAGTTGAAGCTTCCAAATGTAGTAAACAAACAAAGTAGGGTCACCAATCTCGCAGTGACCGCGGCTTGCGGTCGAACCTCCGACAGGGGGCCGCAGGCTGAATCGCGCTTGGAACATTCCATTTTAGGTTTTACGGAAATTACAGCTTTCATTAAAAACTCCTGTTAATGCGAAAAAAAAATACTGAAGCCAACTTTATGTGGCATTTTATATTTTATAATAAATTAGACCTTTATGGACCGTTTTACGTGAGGACGCAAAATTTACTCTGTGTACAGATCATAGTGATGTAATGTTCGTTTTTATTGTGATTAATTTGTTCACGTGAACAACACAAAACCTTTATACGCATTAATACCTATAGTTAAGTAGTCAGAATGTTCTTGTGGGGGTCAAGGTTGTATTCATAGTCGTCGAAACCATTTTCGGATACAAATCGATATGGTATCTGACATTTATCATGTCTTCATGTTCTAAAATATCAGATGGTCTAAAAATAGACCATCTGATATTACTTACCATCTGGTCTTTACCAGCAAATCAATGGTAGCCGAATCTGCTGGAAAACGATGCTAATCATTGTAGCTAGCTACATGAACTCCTTTTCACTGACCGTCATTACTATGACACATTATTACGAAAAATTGGCATTGAAAAGAGTAATTGTCGCGTTTCTTGCCGGTTCTTCTCGACAGAAGCTGCATTCCGAATCCGGTGGTAGTTTACTTCCTTTTAATTACTATATTCAATATTTACGAGTCCTAAGTCTATATGAATAAAGAAATTATTGATTTATGACAGATTAGTACGAGAAACGATTGAAGTCGAGAAAAATTAAAATTTCAATTTGTGATCAGCATGCCTAAACTCGCGGTTTACACTTAATATATTTAAGTGTAAACCGCGAGTTTAGGCAAATCCTGATACTGTGCGTGTCAAGCGTCGTATATGGTGACTTTGCTAAAACACAGTCAGTGGTAAGTGGATATAAATTAAGTGAGCCTTTGTGAGTAGCCAGAGGATCTACAAGTCCGCCCGACCAGACGACCTAGAGGTCTCTCAATCTACTTATGACCGCGGTTTTTGCAACACAGACAAAATTTGAAGCTGTGAGTAGAATGTAGTACATAATAAATGCCTCGCTTATGTGCCGCTAGTTAAGTTTTAATTAAAACGGATCGCGAAGGCTTAAAATCTTATACATGTCTCCACATTTTCCTCACCGGTGAAGGTGGTAAATAAATACGTAGCTAGCTACGTAAGTGTAGGCTCAACTAACCGCACGATTAGAGCCCAGTTCTTACTTAATAGGCTATCGCTCACTAGTATTATCAATAATTTTCACATTACATTAATAGGGTTATTTCCACGGTCAAAATACTAACATTATATTTAGTCCGTATTTTAGATTATAAAAAATATTGGACACGTACCCATTTTTTCTTTTTCCGATTAAACAAATAATAACAAAGATACAAGGCATCAAAATTTAAGAGTGGCAGTGGGAGTCTTTGTCCTTTCCCCCTTTGCCTTGGCAAAAAAATGTCACGAAGAGTGACGTCACACGCAACTTTAGCGGGCTATATCTTTGTAATTTTTAGTATAATTTAGAAATTAAAAAACACGTGTCCATTATTTTCAAATAACCTAAGAGACGGACTAATTACCTCTTTTACGCCAACAAGCCTATTGGTTAAGTACAAAACCCGTTTTGTCATTACTTATTATTCGTAAACGAGTATCTACATATGTAAATATGTACCAGAACCGTATTTTGTATTGGCGTAGTAGAGCTTTCCCAAATTAATCATCGCTTGATGGATTAGCAACTGTTCGGACCGCGTTGGATATTAGCTCTTTACAGAAACAGTTCGCAAACTTTGCCGCAGTTTAGTTATTTTCAGGATTACTTTGTGGCCAGGCAGAGGTCGCGCACCCGACATTAATAAAGCATCAGTTACATTGAAACAACTTTTGTTAGTTGGCAATTAGATTTGGTTTTAATTACGAAACCACGTCACGTAAGCTCGGTAAGTAGTCTGAAAGCTGGTACGTTTTCTAAAGTTTGAATAAGTAACTTGCTTATGTTCCTAGATAATGTATAGTTATTTTTCGATAACACCCATAGCTATGATTTTTATGGTATTTCAACAACAAAAAATGTCATAGACATCTTTTTTTTATCTTATGGTTTCTTACCACTGATAAAATCGCTAAACAGATAAACTTTCCCAAGTACAGTTTCATCAATAGAATTAGGATGACTGGACCGGTGGCTCAATTGGTAGTGACCCCTGCCTTCTGAACCAAGGGTCGTGGGTTCGATTCCCACCCGGAACCAATATTCGTGTGATGAATACTTGTGTTTGTTCCGTGTCTGGATGTGGGCGTGTTTGTATTTAAGTATTTATTTGTGGTACCTTCGTTGTTCTGATACCCATAACACAAGCAAGTGCCTAAGCTACTTACTTTGGGATTAGAGCAATGTATCTGATGTTGTCTGATAGTTTACGATCAGAGAGAAATCAGACTTGCAACTCAGGTGACAAAGCTTAAAATTAACAATTTTCGAAAGCCCTTTTGACATATCTCCAAAAATAGCTTTCAATAACCGCTGGAAGCTTTGTAAAGTTCGTGAATTACTTCGATATCGAGTCCATTAAAACTAAACAATAATGTCTTCTGTTATCTTTGTTTGCAATAAATTGCATCTATCTATTTATTTACATCTTTGTTATACTGGCGACTATGCAATTTTTGGAAAAATCTCGATGGATGACAGATTGCCATTGCAGTTACTATAAAATATTACACAAAGCCCGCGCACTCTAAAAGCTTGCTCGAAGGACGAGAAAATTTCAGAGTGCACAATACAAGCCTGTAACGTTGCATAATATGGCGCGTGTTCAGCCAAAGTATTCGTTATGGTATTTGCTACACCTAGCCAACAGGGGCATATGTTTTTCGATATGACGCCGAACGTCAGGTGTTCATCTCGCGACCTATATATCGAAAAGCTATTTTAACGCGTCGGAGTTAGATTTCAAATGGGAATGGCGGGTCGTCGGCTATTTGAGTCGTTCTAGAATAGGGGCCGTGAGCCCTCCCTCTCGGAGAGAGCGTTGCGAGCGGTGGAGAGTACTTGAGACTCTCGCGAGCAGATCCGAGCGGCGATATTCGCGAGCGAGGCTCTTCCCTCGCTGCATCCCTCTTGCTCGCGGCCGCGCGCGGCGCTAGGCGGGCGGGAGGCAGACGGCCGGCTTCACTCACGTCGTTTCGGTCTCCCGGATCGTGTGTCCGAACCTCTCCTCTCCGCGACGTACGATCACTCCGAACCCCACCGGTACTAACGAGCGTGCCGCGTCCGACGCGTTTATCAAAACATATCCCTTAATCGTGTTTTTTCTTCATAGCTCCCCTCCGTACCTGCTCTTTAACGTAAGTACGGATTCTGTCTGTATTTTAGGAACTTTGAACTTTCTTAGTGTCAGGTTAGTTTTAGGACTTTTCACGTGGCTTGGTGCGATTGAACTTTGAAGGTCGGTGCGATAAAGGATTGTCGGATACGAGGCAGAAGTGAAAAGTGCTAAAAGCCGGTCCACATCGAGTTGCTTGCACAGCTGTCTTCATCAGGTAAGTCATTGGGTAATCTGGTAATTATTATTTTTGAGATAATTTATTGCTTATGTTCAAACTTTCCCGCCTTGTATAAAGGACTTCCTTGTACAAATCCTGCATTAAGGGTACTTTCTAAGCTACTTCAGCAATAATAAACTGTATTCTCATTAATTTCTAGTACCAATCAAGAACCCCGTCACGACGTTCGTTGTTATTTTTATTTAAGAGGAAGCTTCGAAGTATCAATTAAAAGTATTTTTACAAGCTTTCTCTTTTAATGCTAAGTGGACCATTTACCAAAGTAAATTGAAATAAATAGCTCGAAACACTTCCTTCGCAGTATTGTTGTAGTAAATGTAATTTCAACACGGTTATTATTCAAGTTGGCTAATTAAAACGGAGTAACTTGTTGTTGAGGCATTATCGCTCTAATTATGGTTGCTTAATTAGCTTTTGGGGCGGAAAGGGATAAGATTATTGCAGGGATTAAAGCCATTATTTCTTTTTGAACGTTTTCTATTGCTATGAGCGAGTTTATATTGCCGGTAAATGTTACAGCCTTATAAAACGAGGCAGCGGTTTCCGTAGCGAGTACAGGACTTAATTAATTTCCTGACGAATTTAGGTAGCTTTTATTTGCAATTGGATACAATATTTTCTGCAATTTACTTGATGTTTTGATTATACTTAGGTTAAAAGTTATTTTGATCTCTTGCGTAACTGAGTTTTCGTAATTAAGTGTAGCTATAGTGTGGTTTGAATTTAATTTAACTAATGAAAGGTTTCACTTCAATTCGATAATTCTATATCTCTTTTACAATGGTGAATTAGCTTCGTTACCAAATGAATGATCATTACTGAATAATGTCTGCTTTTATATGAATAAATTTAATCAATAAAATTGCTCGCTATTTTCGAGTGGCCGAACATAAAATAGATTCGCCTATAATTAAAATCATTATTGTTATCAATGATAAAGCTCACATACATTTCTCATTACCAGTCACAATAATATATTATTAACATTTAATGTCTATCGTGTCTCACCATGAACAGCTACCCACGAGAGAGAGAGAGCTTACCCTTAACTAGGTCATTAATGCCTTAGTAGGGTTGGTCAACTTCACAAACCCTAGAATTTTTTCCTTCACGTATACTTCATAGTTCATACCTCGTACCAAAAGATATTAGAAAAAGATATTATGGTTCTTGTAACTTTTAGTATTATGTCGGTAGTGAATGATTGAAGACTTACTTACCTACTAGAACTAATTAGTACACTAACCCGAATTAAAAAAATCACTTTAAATATTAAGTTTTATACCTAACGTAAGGTTTAATATAGCCGGTCATATTTTTATAAGATTCCACCGATTTTCTCGTATTCTAAATTAAATATAAATATAATTTTCCTGTTCTTCCACAATAAAGTAGCCAATTCCCCAAAACATCAATCATACAAATAAAATTTTATTGATTTTTCCACCTAGGAAAACAAATTTTCCACTCCATAAAACATCGCGACGAAATAATTTACAGACACTGACTGTACAATAACCATACGTTTCCTGAAGAGGAAATGTCCCCGGAATAAATTTCGTATGTAACAAGTGCGATACGTAGGATGAATTGGGAGTTTATTACTGTACTAGTACTTATTTTATTTAAAAAATGTTGGCGTAGTGTTAATAATACTGTCATGTACTGACTCTGACTCTTTGGTTATCGATTACCATTGTGTTGTAGCTAAATACTACATTCTGATGATGGGTAGCAGCGTCACGCCCTGCCATCGCCAACCCGTCTGCCCCACATGGCGATTACCTTTATGGGGTGCACAACTGGAGTGACAACTATGTCCAGCAGTGGACTGTGATAGGATGACTTATTAAAGAGTTACCCATCGAATACATTGTACCAATTTGGATAACAGCCTTAATTAGATCACCATCAACAAAAAACCATAGTAAACTAAAAGAAGATTAAAATAAACACGCTAGACAATGAACATTGATCACATAGTACCAAGCTAAGGTTTCCCTTTGTGCCAGGGAAACGAGAAGTATCAAGTGACGACTCGGGTAGTACAGTGGCGTTGTAGGAAATACAAATAGTGTTTCCTAAAAAGTTTGTCTGCAAATGTTATAGAATTATTATCGATAGGCTAGAATGTATTTAAGTCAAAATCTGGTTTTATATTTAGGACATAAAAGTGGTAATATTATTTGGTAGATTATCCAATAGATAGAATAGAAGATCTACTGCTTAGTATGTGGGCTATATTATTTCTACAAACACTACTTATGTTGGAGGAAACCTGTACAGTCAATCGAGCAAACATAACATAGACGCTTGTATGGAATACAAAATTGCTCGCGAAGAAAATGTCTGATCAGCCATTTCTGGGCGATTTCTGAGGAAATGTAGGAAAAGCTACGTTCAGTTTAGGTATAAATTGAATATTCATCTTAGAATTTTAAGTTATTTTACTGTTTATCAAATATAAACGAATGTTTCATGATCAAAGCAGAATTTTAACTGTTATGAAGATATTAAGTAATGTAGAGTGTTAAAATCATTAAAAGTCAATTAAACTTGTAACAAAAGTGCTTTAGAATTTTTTTTTAATACTAAATTAACGCGCGCTAAGCCATGAGCAAACCTAGTTCTGATTGATATTATTATGGTTTTAATTTGTAAGTATCTATTATTGTTATTATGTATGTCTATGGAATATGTATTACTTGGTATATTTATGTAGACTTATTCTACGTGTTTATTGAAATAGATAGTTTTGCACTAGATTACCCATCTCTGTTGAATCTGATTTCCTCTACCTGAAGGTTGTCTGGAAGAGATCGCTACAAGCGATAAGACCGCCTAAATTGTACTTTGTTTTTGTTTGTAATGTGTTATTCTGTAATGTCTGTGTTTTTGTGCAATAAAGAGTTTCTATTCTTTTCTATTGTTATTATTGTTGTTTAGGTACTTCAATTATCATTATTAATTAATGCGTTGGTCCAACAAGGATAAATTATAATAATAAATAACCCAAGACATACCACCCTTGGCGCCATTTAGTCCCAAACTAAGTCGAAACTTGTACTATGGGTACAAGAGACAATACAATCAATTCGTATTCTACTTTCCAACACAAGGTTCAATGCAATATTTCACTACCTTAACAATACCCAAACCATAAAGTGAAATGCACCCGACACAAATAAAGTATTCACAACCGTCAACGAAATCGAGAACTTATTTGCGAATAAAATATATCAGAAACTTTCTCCTCTTTGGGTCTTTTATGGGGTAAATTATATACGCTCGGGGCGTAAAAATGGAGATGTATACCACTATTGGGATCCAGGGAGTTGGTTCTACTAACTGTGATGGCAACAAGCGGCACTGGGTGAGATATTGCTACGTTTATTCGTTGCCACAAAATAATCTTGAGTTAAATAAGAATCTATTGTTGGTTTAGCTTCAATTTACCGCGAGACAGGTGATTTATCGATGACATTATGGTTATTGTTATAAAATTGGTTATGGAATAATGTTTTTTAAATTAATGAAATATCATTGGTGTTCTTTTTGTCTGTAGTTCATTGATTTAGTCGTTTCCTTAAAACTTTTTACTTATAACTTAAAGAGAAAATTTTGGGAGATAGGTTTCAGTAAAAGTAGTACAGAAGATTGCGCCTTTGTCTTTAATTATTGTAGGTACGTATAGATCTAGATGTTAAGGTGTACACGAGCTATTTAACTCATGAATAAATATTGTGAAACGAGTTGTCTTAAATTAAAAACTTAATCTTTTATTATAATATATAAAGTTTTTCTCTTACTTACTACATTACGTAGCAAAATACCACATACCGATGACCAGCAGCAGCGTCACCGGAACAAGAAGTTACGCCCTGCGCTCGCCAACCCGCCTGCCCAGCGTGGCGATTATGGGTATATCCTCCGGAAGTTTGCCCTAGGTGGCGAACAACTGGAGAGGCCTATGTCCTATGAGATGATGATGACTACATTACGTAAATAATTTTCAGTATAGCAGCATTTGGGATGTAAGGGAGCGATCCATCATCTTATCGCTCCAAGCCAACCTCACCTGCCCGTGGTGCATCCTGCCGAATAACGAACAAGGCGCTGGCAACCGACTGGTGGCGGTATAACCATCACGATTGAAGGCGTAGCTAAATACCACAGACCGATGACGGGCAGCAGCGTCACCGGAGCGAGAAGCTATGCCCTGCGATCGCCAACCCGCCTGCCCAGCGTGGCGATTATGGGTATATCCTCCAGATGTTGGCCCTAAGTGGTGAACAACTGGAGAGGCGTATGTCCAGCAGTGGACTGCAATAGGCTGATGATGATGATGATAGCAGCATTTCCGTAATTGCACGTTCTTCAGTACATTTGACCCGTAACTCGTTGCTAGCGAATTTCCGTTTGTTCCAGGAAGTCATTCGATACAATCTATTACACGTCGGGAGAAAAATTACAGGATCATGACATAGGTTTTATTCGGCAATAGGTTGGGCGGGCGGAATCGTCCATATTTTTTTGTGGCGTAATGTTTGGCATAGCGTAAGGGGCTTTCGCTTACAACATTTTTTCCTGGAAGTATGTACCTATGGAGAGAGTATTCTTACATGAATGACTTTGAACAAAAACGTTGAAAGAAGGGAGGAAAAAATTTTAAATTCTTGTTAAGGAAATGAGAATATGTCTGATGGTTACGTATAATAATGTTAATAAGTAATTAAATAACATCCACCTACTCGTACATTTATATATTTGCGCGGAGAATTTATTATAAAATCATGATTATTTATATGACTTTGACCTATGAGTGTTTGATGTTAGACTCTGTTTGAAAGGGTAAATTATCAGGTGTTACATACTAATTTATTTACCAAAAAACAATACAAAGTAAGTATACCTTTATTTCGTTTCTTTGGATGTCTTAAAATCCGTAGGAGTGAAATAGTAGAATTATAC
Organism: Conogethes punctiferalis; assembly: GCA_031163375.1. Classification (NCBI taxonomy): domain Eukaryota; kingdom Metazoa; phylum Arthropoda; class Insecta; order Lepidoptera; family Crambidae; genus Conogethes; species Conogethes punctiferalis. The sequence continues at coordinate 10,494,824 of CM062083.1, read as the reverse complement.
CATTACACAGGTAAAAGATCTTACGAAGCGCTGAAACGATACCTTTATCAATTCAAAGCGTCTAAATAAACATTGTGTAATCTTTCTACATTATCACAGTATTATTATTAAAGTCAGTTTAACGGACTTAGCCAAATTAATGCGTACCTACCTACCTCCATAGCACTAAGTACGGAATGTAACGAGAGTTGTTTTTCATTTCGTTCCCTATAGAGTAATAAGCGTCGGAACTTATTTAATATACGCGCAATGTATAACACTCAGGTTGGTTCGCTCGCTAGCCTTCTGGAAACTCCTACATTTTGATGTGTTATATAGGTAATGTTCCTGTTTCCGCATCTGTTAATGTGCCTAGTTCGTTTTGTGTACTGCTGACTTGTTTGTATTGAAATAGATTTCCTATTTTACGACCAAGCGATTCAAAGTGCAAATGATTTGATACGCCACGCGTGGCAAGCTGGTTGGTGAGCGCTGTAGGTTTTATTTGTACTCAGGTTCCTACACACTTTTGTCATACAATAACAAAAGTATCAACTTGACTGGCTCGATGGCTCATTTAGTAGTGACCTCTGCCCTCTGAGCCAAGGGTCGTGGGTTCGATCCCCGCACAGTACGAACATTTGTGTTCATGTACATTGTCTGTTTGTATTGGTTGGGTGTTTTCTATGTATAATATATATTTATGAAAAAAAAAGTATCTAGGTAAGGTTATCAGTTGTCTAGTACCCATAGTACAAGTTTCGGCTTACTTTGGGGCTAGATGGCGCTGTGTGGCCCAGTGTGGCATGTCTTGGGTTTTTTATTTATTATTTATTTAACTGTATAATACATAGGTATACATTACATAATAATGTTTCTCCTTGATCTTTTAAATACTGTCCTCATTAGATAAGAGTTCTTTAATATATGACTTAAAAAATAACCATTTCAGTTCAAGAACTGCTCGTAATCAAAACGGTAACGTAATAAAGATGAGTTACCATATCAAATCGTCGATGTTTTCCAAAAACAATTATTGAACATCTGTCCTCCAATTAAATACAATATTCTGACTCACGAAATTGAAATAAATCATTTGAAGATCCATTGATCTGTGATGTTCGGCAGCATTGATACCGCCGTATCGTCGACTCTATCAATATTAAATTCGCCTTGTAGCTCTGAAAAGCCAATCTGATGAGGGAATCTAATAAATTTCATTTATCGTGCCCAATGGCACATAATCATTACAGCCCATCGCATTCATCACAAATGAGATATTCTGCTGGATAGTTATTAAATACTTTTCGAGTTTGCGGAAGGTATAGCGGTGATGGGAAAGGAAGGAAGGGAAAGGATCTAGATATCACAAATCATTCTGAGAAATTGATGAAGTCAGTCATTATCTTGTACTAATAGACATAGACAACCTAAATAGAATGTCAATCATATTTCAAGGGTAAACTAAGGTTTTCCCGAAGCTAAGGCTTAGACTAGGTCATCATCATCATCATCGGCCTATTACAGTCCACTGCTGGACATAGGCCTCTCCAGTTGTTCGCCACTTAGAGCAAACATCTGGCGGATATACCCATAATCGCCACGCTGGGCAGGCGGGTTGGCGATCGCAGGGCGTAGCTTCTTGCTCCGGTGACGCTGCTGCCCGTCACCGGTCTTTAGTATTTAGCTACGCCTTTAATTGTGATGGTTATACCGCCACCAGTCGGTTGCCAGCGCCTCGTTTGTTATTCGGCAGGATGCACCACGGGCAGGTGAGGTTGGCTTGGAGCGAAAAGATGATAGGCCGCTCCCTTACATCCCATTAGACTAGGTGATTGGCGTGAATTGTCTGGCGCATTTATTTTTATTATTTATTTGTTATTAAATATAAATTAGCGTGCGTAATATAATAATAGCCTAATACTTTCTAATTTGAAATTAATCAAAACCTGATTGATGTCGGTAATACCTTTTTCTAGCAGCTGTTTGCACTTTGTACAATAAAGAATATCTATCTACCTAATACATCTGACGACTTGACCTACGAATAGTGTCCTCATAGTAAGAATCTATGAGAACACTATTCGTAGGCTTACAGTACTGAAAGAGTGACCTGCACGTGAATATTTTTATTAACCTCATAGCCTTTAAGTACTTATTTCTTTCCGTTAAACATGAAAGCAATAATTATGAAAGCCAAAACAAAAGGTAAATTGGAAAATTCGTAGAGAAAATATTTTGTTAAATTTGAAGATACAGATTAATAAAAACACCTATGTGAATCCTGGGCTGGCTGCTAGTAAATATTACATATAACGAGAGCCACTAATGTACAGTCAACAACAGATTTCGAAAATTTTACCACCCCTGTTCTGCCGCCTTGGGCTAAACTCCAATTAGCTCATTCATTACACAAACTATTACACTGAACTATCGTGTTTCCTGCGCTCCACTCTCTTGTATTTGGTAACCATTAAAATTGACCAGAAATGTTCTAATTGAAGGCATAGGTACTTGGCTTTGTTTCTCTATCTATAATACTATTATTGTCGAAATTCAGCTTGTATTTATCTTGCGTATAACATATTACGAATAACCTACAGCAAAAGTAATTGAACTTACTTTTTCTGTATCAGAAATGAAATAAAATCAATGCGATTATATTTTTTAATCTGTTTCGAACTATATAAAATACATCATGCAAATAATTAGAAATTATATAAGCCTTTTTTGTACTAAGAAATGAAAACAGGGTACGACAGGGTAAGTCATACCCTACCCTGTCGTACCCTGTCGTAAGTAAGATAAGTATAAAATATAATAAATGTCTATTTTATGCAGAAATATGTACAGAATTTGATTTTATGTCAAAAATTTTTTTAAATATTTTTTGACACTTTTTTTTGTACGTACTCGTACTACTCAAATTCAATGTTATAATCGTTCATCATGTACAAAGAAAGCCTCAAAAATGGATCCTATTAACCCATTAATGGCCAAAGGAAAAGTACAAGGATTTATTTCGATTTTTTTTTATTTAATTATAATAAGGGTTACAAAAAGTTATTAGAACATGAAAAAAAATCGAAAATTTATTTATTTAGATTTTTATATGGGTGTACCCAAATTGGCACAGTGGCCACTTCAGGGTGTTAATTTTTGTAAGAAGTTTTTTTAAATGCGCAATGTTACTAGCGTTTTTTGTAGCCACTATGGCTTTGACTGTGCTAAATACACAGCATACTTGTTTTGGTAGCTTTTCAGGAACGTGGTCAGTACCGTCCAGTTTCAAACCATCTACTTTGGATATCGAAGTTCAAGCAGAGTGTCGTTGAGGCGATTGTTTTTGATATAATTATTCTGATCATGTTTCATTGAAATAGTAGTTGGTCCATAGCTTCCTCTCAGGATTGTATGTGCAACCAACAAGCATTTGATAAGACCATATCAATCATGGAGGTAAATAAAACCCACCACCATTTTTACCATGAATGCCGATTCTGTATAGTGAAATGGATTTATTATTTCATCAACTCGACTCATGTTATATTATTTAGAACATCTTCATGTCAACCTTATGGTTCTTTTCTGCAGACCATCTTTTCAGTTCCTACCGGGGTCTGAAAATCGTAATTCGATGCCATTGGGCAAATACTGTTGTCTGTCCAGTGAACCAGTAACTTAGTATTTTTTATCGAAACTGTAATCAAATTCTCCACTTGACTCTTTCTTCCCTAAGGAAGTGAATCCTAAAGAAAACTGAGAAGAAAGAAGAAATTGAGAACTAATACTCAACATTTTCGGAAACTTCAATCTGAAAATTAGGTGGAGAATAGTAATCGAAACCCTCTTTTTCATCAGTGACGCCACTGGGTTCCAGTGGTGGTTGACCTAAATCATACTCTAAATCGTCACTATCTTCAAAGATGGAATATATAGCCTCTTCCTAACCCTCAAAGCTGTAACTTGTACTATATCTAAGCCTACGACTCTCTAAAACTTTGAAAAAAATATAGATAATATTATTCCACTTGTGGCCACTGTACCCGAATTGGCACAGCAATATTTCGAATGTCGCTGAAACTTATATTCTCATCATACTTTACTGCAATATAGTACAAATCAATAATTATTTACTAAATTTCGTATAATTAGAAGCAAATATGGTGTTTACATTTGTCTGCATATTATAATATTTAAAAAACTAAACATACCTCCATGTCAATTTTGATAAGGAAATTCAACAAGTAATTATCACAAAATTACGAATGTTTTTTAAAATTTATTTATGGCACATTAAATCGCTGTAGTCTTAACTACTCAAAAACGCAATTATATTTCCCCTGGTGTCAATACTGTTTTTTTCTACCATCAATAACTAAGTGTTCCCAAATGGGTACAGCAACCAAGAATGGGTTAATACCCCATAGGATAACTCAAAGGGGTCAATTAATAGGGCTTCTCGTCAAGGGAATGTGTAGCACGGTAACTTGCACATTCAAATAAATCTGAACGGGCAAACCGCAAGATTCAATTTGTCCGGTTGTTTTGTCAAAGGGTTACAAATGTCAGATCGCCATCGCTTTGACGTTTATTTGCACTAGAGTACATAGTTATAAATATTGTACGGTAATAATTTTTTATTTTTTTTATAGTGGCTCTACATAATGGCTTCCCTACACCTGATGGAAAGCGAAAGAGAAGCCCAAGTCGCTGTGACAACGGGCAAGTAACTGGTCAGTTACCTGTCAGTTGCCACCGCCATGCCGGCCCAACCCTAACCCCCCACGAGCTCCGGAAACCCTACTCACCGGCAGAAACACGACCCAGAGGTCATTTGACTGCGGTATTCTATAGGGTGGAGGTCCTTCCCCGGACGGGCGGCTCAATTCGAGCGAAGATTCGCTATGCCCTACCTCTCTTAAATATAACGCAACTTGAAGCAATCATGCTTTGTACTGCCAGGGAGGAAATTAGCAACTATCAAGGCTGCCTAGTCGTAAATTTAGTCAGAGAAGTTTTAAAAAGTTGATAAAATTAATTGTATTTTAGCTTTATATCACGGGTTGTCAAAACTCTCGGCTTTTTATCAGTCGAATATTTTATTTTTCTTTTTAAAATTTTTATATGAAATATAAATTCTGCCCACGATTTAGTAAAAAACGCCCCAAGGCCAGGTGGAGTATTAATTGGCGCAAAATGGCTGGCAAGTGCTAGAAGTCCAGGATCGAGCAAAGAGGCGAACAATTAGAGTGGCCTATATCCAGCAGTGGACTTTAAAAGGATGATGATAATGAATCTGATTAGGCAAATTGAATTTATTTCTACTCATCAGGTGGAGTGAGGTCATCCTGAAAGCTCTCCTTATACAAAAAAATACTCATGTACAAGGAAAACAAAGCAGTCATAATAAAAAATTAACGCAACGTACAACCGAAAATGTAAAAGAAAAAAAATAAACATTTATTTATTTTTCACTTTTCATCTACACACCTCCGAATCCGACAGCTTATCTCCTGCGCTACGCACAAAAGAGCGTATATAAATTATGCATCAACGCAAGACGGGTGGTAAGCTGTTTATTCGACATAATATCGCGTAAGCCAGCAAATAGGCGGCCCTGGATTACAGCCGCGAGTCCGCGGGCTGTTCACATTATACTATATCACGGGTCTACCTTTGCCTCTAACCAAAGTCACCAAATGGTCTACTCTATTTTGACATTAGGGTATCTATGCCAAAACTAACCATCTTATTTTAAGATGCTTCCCGACCGATTTTGATTGGGATGTAAGGGAGCGGCCTATCATCTTTCCGCTCCAAGCCAACCTCACCTGCCCGTGGTGCATCCTGCCGAATAACAAACGAGGCGCTGACAACCGACTGGTGGCGGTATAGCCATCACAATTGAAGGCGTAGCTACATACCACAGACCGATGACGGGCAGTAGCGTCACCGGAGCGAGAAGCTACGCCCTGCGATCGCCCACCCTTGCCACGCCTGCCCAGCGTGGCGATTATGGGTATATCCTCCAGATATTTGCCCAAGGTGGCGAGCAACTGGAAAGGCCAATGTCCAGCAGTGGACTGCAATAGGCTGATGATGATGACCGATTTCGGCCGTGGCGACTACTCTTTGTCTGCTCACATCGCACTTATTTGACCCCATAAAGATGAATTCGACCACGAAACAATGAAAATTCTATTGTACCTATGTGGAGTATGGGAACTTGGAGTATTAAAATTAAGTTGGAATCTTTTATTAGTAATCCAATACTTTAACTAGTACAGCTTAAATAAACATTTAAGAATAACCCTGGTCGCACATTTACACTTAAATGATTAGAGTTCGTTTCTACCAAGTAGGTACTACATTACAGTAAACACAATAATTAACATACGATTGGAGGACTCGCTTATCATTTCCATCATCACCATCATTAATACTCTTATTTTAACGTCTAAGTAGACGTTTATTCGTAGACTTTTTATCTAACATGTACGTATTTACATATAAATACATTGTTTTTACTAGACGCATTCCTTTCATGACCAAACAAACAGTTAGATTAATATAAATCTAGGTACGTTGTGCAACCTGCAGAGCCTATCGGGTTGTTGACACTACAATACACGCAGTGCCCTTGAACAGCTATGTACTGGGTGCAAAAATGGATTGTGACAAAACATTTTCTTTTTAATAATATTGCTTTCGCATAGTTAGCTAAGTATCCAATCTTTTTAGAGAATAGAATAACTCTATTCTATTCTCTAATAAACCGAACCGAACCGGAATAAACCGAATTGGTAAAATTACATGCATCAAAAATACAAAAATTAAAAGTAAATTTGTAACAAACAAGTGCCCTAAGTTTGTCGTGGCACTGGCACCACGGCTGGTTTTCTGCAGATATCTTGACAGAAGATAGCATGATGGTCATTATCGAGTTTAAATGGGTTTAGCAATCTAAGAAGTTAATTTTTCAAACTGTATCTTTATGCGTACCTACATATTGACATCTGCTGGCAAAATTTTGAACCTTGTATAGTTTTCTTCTTGATATTTTTTATATCGACGTGTGTCATTAAAATAATCTGAGATCATTTTTCAGGTGTTTTTAAATCTTTATTTTGACAAAAAAATAAGTACAGGAAATTTATTCATTTTTTTCACATTACACGATATTATTTTCAAAGTCTGAAAAAACGAAGAACACCACAAACGACTAGCATATTTAAAAACAGTAATTTTATTACGATTTTAACCAAAATAATAAATGTCCAATAAATTCACATATAGCATCCCAATTCCCAGTGTTATGCTGTCTGTACGTACACAACGCAACGGTACCGCGACGTAAAGCAAAAACTAATCTGCGCTAGTACAACGCGACTTTCGTTCCACTGTGCAGTTTCACTCGCCGGACCAGTCCGAGCCGTGATATTACAAGTTCGAGGCTACCTGACTGAGATGCCATTCGCTGTTAAGATACGGATATACCAGAGATTAGCAAGGATAGTTATGATAAGGTCATTGTATCAATATTCCAATTACGCAATCAAAACATGCAGCCAAAATTCGAGTACATTGTCAAAATTTGCAATTTTTTTGTAAGTACTGTTATGACATGTATAGACATATTGATAATATTGATCATTATATTACTGTCAGATGTTCAACTCCTTTGTATCTGGCCAAAGATCGATCTAAAGGTTTAACAGGTAGAGTAAGCTACAGGCTAAAGTAAAAAACAAATCAATATATTTTTAACAATATTAACATACCTAGTGGTTCAATATCACAATATTAGATTGTCAAATCTATTATTTTAACCACACATGAATTTGTGTTACTATTGTTTGAACTGTATAAACTTAAACTTTATTTTTAAAATATAGGTTTCAATAAAGCCTACATATCGTTAAGATGACAGTTAGCATAAATTATTAGTAGAACATTATAGGTAACTATTATGTTTCTATCTAAAGGATTTTAATGAGCATAATGTAATTACACCACCGTTCCACGTTCGTCTATCGCGACTTTCTTTCCACGAAGTAGTTTCTCCGCGGCCCTCGCTTGCTTTACCAGTTCGCCGTGACTTTACAAGTTCGAGGCTACGGAGCTTAGTCGTAGAACGTCTCATTCACAAAAATTTACTCACGCGAAATATCCAATAGAAAAAAAATAGAGTAAGCGAAATGAAATTTTGATAATCGTTTCTGCTCACCACCACCACGAAAATGTGTTATGATTTTTTGTTTTATTCGCGACATTGGATTGTTGAAGTATCATTCATCATCATCAGCCTATATCAGTCCACTGCTGGACATAGGCCTCTCCCAATGTTCGCCACTTTGATCGATCATGGGCTTCTCGCACCCAGCAAATTGCCAACCGTTCTGCGCAAATCGTCACTCCACCTGGCCTGAGGGCGTCCTACACTACGTTTGCCGAGACGCGGTATCCTGTTGAAGTATTTTCGTTAATAAAAAACATTGTTAAGTGGCAGGCGATCATTCTCGTAGTGAGATCAATCAGCGTTGCACTACCTAAGCGTGATGAGGATCACTTACTTTTTTTTGGATTTCCACATCTGCTTGATATCAGGCAAGAATGCAGTCATTTTGACGTGCACATATTATAAAACAAATGTGACTAGATCGTAGTAAAAAAATCGTTTGCAAATCTTAACTAATATTATAAAGCTGAAGAGTTTGTTTGTTTGAACGCGCTAATCTCAGGAATTACTGGTCCGAATTGAAAAATTCTTTTTGTGTTGAATAGACCATTTATCGAGGAAGGCTTTAGGCTATATAACTTCACGTTGCAACTATTAGGAGCGAAGAAATAATGGAAAATGTAAAAAAAAAAACGCGGAAAAATAACTATTCCACGCGGACGAAGTCGCGAGCACAGCTAGAAAATTCAAATCGAGCGCAAGTGTGGCCGGAGTCCCGGTCGTGCCCGGACTCGCTCGCCTAGACAAGGGGTAATGATGCGACTAACACTCGGCACACGATCCCAACAATATTTTGGGCAAAGAAAACAAAATACATTTATCGTTGGCCGTTAGAGTTCGAAGTGTCGAATCGGCCTAGACAACACAGGAATGTAATAATTGTACAATTTTACTACGAGTATAAGAGTGATATCAAGATTGTTATTTGATGGTTTTCAAGTAATTTAACCTCCCATAATTTTGTCCGTGTGGAATAGTTATTTTGGGCATCCTTTATTTTTGCGAACAACCTCCTCAGCTTTAGGTAGGTACTATAAATTATAGCTATTACCCACGACTTTGTCCGCGTCATTTTCTGTTATATACCTGTCGGTGTTGTTTTAAAATTGTATATGTCTTCTAAGATGTTCATTGAATTTAAGTGATGTCAAAGACAATTTTGTTCACAATTATATACCTACTCTTAATCAACAACAGATTTATTTGGATAAAGATTAATATTATTACCTTCATGCGCGTTCAAACAAAGAAACAAACAAACAAACTCTTCAGCTTTATAATATTACCATGGATGGTGTATACCCTCCTATTCCTCATAATCAAATAACTTTGCTAAATGAATGTCTAACTTGGCCTGCGTTTACCGTAGTTAACATTCCACGTAGTCAAGCTTGTTTGCGCCAAATCAAGCGAAACGGAGTACATTATCAACATTTGATCTAAAATAAGCCTCATTGGGCAGTCCGCACATAAGCCGGCTAATACACACAATATCCATTTTCGACTATTAGCCGTGACATGCATTACGTACGTACCGTCCGGCGTGTTGCATCATTAATGCAGCCATAGTTCGACGCTTTGAGTTAGTCACGGGTATGTTTGTCTTGATGCACTAGCATAACTATCAGTGCAATTTTCATGTTTATTTACCTGTGTAGGGTTAATTTGTAGAAACTTGGCCGATTCGCTCTCGAGTATCTCGATATGGGGTGGAGAAGAAGTTAAATCATGACTTTTTTATGGATTTATTGAAATAATTTATACTCGTAGATGAAGAAAAGATTTTTTTAATTTTATGTTTTCAAATATCTTAACTTTTGTTAACTTTTTCAAAGTTATTGATAAGGCAGAGGGACTCTTCGCAAAAATCGTGAACAAATAATACTCATCAGTTATTTATGTTATCCTCAGTTATGTGTTTTCTGTTTCCAATAATGATAACCAGTACACAAATTTACTTAATCTTTATTTACCTAACAAAGAAAAATAACAAGAAATACCTTCGCCTATTTGTATCGTCGGGGACTGTTTAATTTCTACCTACGAAATAGAAGTCTCGAGATTTGTCTAAGGTGTGTTTTGTATTTGCAACGTGATTGATTTCGGAATAGTTAATTTAATAATGATTATTTTTTATTACGGTATCTTTTAAACGGCAACATAGAGTAGGTAAGAGTTTAAATAAAATTAAAGACAAAAATATAATTGAAGTTATATTTTTTATTTAATTTATACTTACCTCTGGTTTTATCCAAAACGAAGTTATAGGGAGTTGAAAATGGCCTGAACTACTTCAAGAAAAGGATGAGGAAGGCACTGCCGTGCCCCCAGATTTTATGTATTACAATTTTCAAGGAAAAAAGTTATTTTTAACCGACTTCGAAAAAAGGAGGAGGTTCTCAATTCGTCTCTATGTATAATATTTTTTTTTTTTTATGTATGTTCAGCGATATTTCCGTCAATTATGGATGGATTTCAAAAATTTTTCGACAGTTCGACAGAAGACACTTCCGAGGTGGTCCCATTATCACCAAGTAAGGATCTGATGATGGGATCCTGGAGAAATTGAGGGCAACAACCGAAAATTGTATGCTCATATGGTGTTTTTGTTACGTAATCATATTTTACTCAGGTATATGCTTCCGGGCGACAACATCTGGTGCTGATGATGAAGCCACAGAACTCCTTAACGGTTAGGAGTTAGGGGACAGTACTGACATTGGTCGATATTAAACTAGGTAGTAGTATGTACTTATGCAGGGCTAATAGGGCAGGTGATTTGGTAAGTGATATGCTTGATTCTAGATCGCAAAGTCTTCACTTGACTTAAAGCAAAATTTTTCATTCCTAAGTAAAACTCTTAAGGACATTAATTAGCCTTTATTCAAGGTCACAGCACATTAACGCAACTAAAAACAGAGAAATAAAATTATTTTTTTAAAAAAAATTAAACCGACTTCAAAAAAAACGCAAACTACCAAAACTAAAAAGCGATAAATAACGTAAGTAATTCTATCCTTAATACATAATCATTTAAATATTACAATTATCACTTATTTTTGAAGTCGGTGCCAGCCAAACATATCTATGTATATTGTCGTGTGGATATGCCGGCCGCGCGCGTCATAGAACAACAGTCTACGTTAGGTACCGAGAGGTTGGCACCGACTTCAAAAATAAGTGATAATTGTAATATTTAAATGATTATGTATTAAGGATAGAATTACTTACGTTATTTATCGCTTTTTAGTTTTGGTAGTTTGCGTTTTTTTTGAAGTCGGTTTAATTTTTTTTTAAAAAATAATTTTAATAGATAGTGTAGTAGACACTAATCCACATATGAAATAACCATGAACAATAAAGTAATGAACGATGTGATGATACCGATGATATCGGCTCGCTATCCTCACACGAACACGTCTTTACTCGGCGGCGGTGGGACGCAGACTGACTGTCCTCCCACCCCGCACCTTGCGTGAAGTGTAGGAACGAGACGACAGTTGTCAGTGTCAGATGTCAATGTCAGATGTCAGTATCAGATATCACTGTCAGATGTTTGACAGTGTGTGTAGTTGTGTGTGTCTGTTTGTATGTTCGTGTATGCTACAGATAGGATTTAAGACGTCAAAAGATTAAGATTGAATAAAACTTTTTAAACAATTCATAATACATTGTACACCTCTGTTATACTTTTTCCGGCAAGTGTTTTATTTTTGTGCAATAAAGAATATCCTATCGATCTATCTAATACGTAATCGTTGCTGCAATTGCCCAAATGGTGATGTTTAATGTGTCTTTATCGTAGCATTAGCTTAACTCACTCATGTGACGTCGGTCAAAGCTTTGAAGTGAGTCATAGCACTACAGTTCGTAGCATTGAGTTCGCCGCGTAAAGCTATGTTTGTTTTACTTGATGCGCTAACAAAACTATTAGTGTATGTACCTTTGCAGGGTTAAGTCACATATGGTACAGAATAGATGAATAGCATTAAGCTTCGTTTACTGAAATTTGCTATAAGTGTTCCTAGTGAAGTATAAAATAATAATTAAGTGAATTAGAAACCCTGAAGAAAAATAAAAGGTAGGTAATAAGCTAAAATAACCAAATAAAGCTTCGAATTTAAACTTACTTAAAGTGGAACTTTCTACTTCAGGCAAGGGCGCTATCATCATAATTGACAATTGTCATTTGGAGAACCAGTAACCGTTGGGGTAGACGAGTTCTGGAGTGGACCTCGTCTACCCCAAAGGTAACCGGTTCTGCGGCTGATGTGGCCAGCCTTCTGCCACTTCAGCTAGCTAATCCGGTAAGCTATGTCAGTGACTTTGACTCTGTGAAGACCGCGACTCGGCAAACGTAATGTAGGACGCCCTCAGGCCAGGTGGAGTGACGATTTGCGCAGGAGGACTGGCAAGTACTGGATGCGAGAAGCTCAGGGTCAATCAAAGTGGCGAACATTGGGGGAGGCCTATGTCCAGCAGTGGACTGATAGAGGCTGGTGATGATGATGACAATCCTTGGTTGCTTCTTTTCTGTATGTATGTAGGTTACTTTTACTTGTACCTGTTGCTTCAAAATTAATATTACGAGTATACCTATTGGGGGCTCTTAAAATAGGTACCTATATGTTTTCTTATACATATAAACTGACAAGCTGTAATGATGTTTCCCCGAGTGTGGATGGTCGTCATGAAATCATTACGAGACAAATTGATGATGACGGATCCCTGTCCGGAGTGTTGATCCGTTAAATTGGTTTTTACTGGCTTTCAGCACTAATTAGCTACGGCTGTGGCGTGTAAGTAGCTCTGATTAATGGGCTTTTTTACTTTTTGGACTTTTTTTGGAGCACTCTGGGTATTCGGCAAATTTACCGCTACTGGCTGAATTGGAACTTTAGTTTATACGAAACTTAGTTGGTACATTGTTTTTGAAAAAAAAAATACTTATATCAGTTAATATTCGTACGAATGTAGAAGATGACCAAGGGAATATTCCATCTGCCAAGCGTGGTAACCGAGGCAAATTCCCTGAATTAATGACAATTGTCATTTGGGGAGGCTTATTTACAAGATTATATTGATTAACATATATGCTTATTATTTAAGCACGTAATGGTTAAAAGATGAGACGATTGTGTTGACGTAATTATTAAGTAAATTTGTTTTTAGTTTCTTTGTCGAAAGTGACATAAAACTAGATAAACATTGCCCATGGAAGTAATAAACTAAATACTTCCATGACATTGCCTGATTAAGAAGGTCTACAATGATACTTATCGTACTTTGTTAAATCTCGAGGTTTTAGTCAACTGCTTGGTGTTTATCAAAATATGCTACAGAGAATACCCAGTCACATTGCTGTCGCGTTGGGAGCTAAAGAAGCTGATTTTTTTAAAATTAATAAACTTATATGACAAGGCGCATTCTTATTATAAAGAATGGTAGGTATGTTGTTTATGAGATAACACATAATTTACCTAAATCATGATTAGTGATGTTTATATAAAACTCCTAACATTCAGTTATCGGCAGACACGACGGTAATTCACAGTTGCGGGCTCAAACGAGACCGAACAATCACCTATCACTGGTAATTAATAAATGAACCTCTATTCGGCCTAATAGCCTGTACGACTAGAATGTGAATTGATTTAAAATTCTGTTTAAAAATACATTTAAGAGAGAGCTACCTGGATCTGATATGGTTTTAGCTAATAGTCAATGGACTTTTATAATGTACGTATAATATAATTACAAAGACTTTGCTAATTGTATTTTCTATTTAAAATTGTGACTTTGTTGTTTATTAAATTGTCAACTAGTTTGTTTTATGCTCGAATGCTTTTATATTTTTACTTTTCATATTTTTAAAGCGCATTGAAGAATGATTTAAGCAAGTTGGCCATTCAAATGTGTATGTACACTAAATTAAAACTTTGATTTTGCAATCGGTACATTTTCAAATTATTTTTACAGGACATTACTTGGTATACATTGGAGCGAATAGATCTTGCAATCCTTTTATCACTTTGCGAACTTTATCCTAAAATGAAAAATCCCACTCAAGACAAAGATAAATAAACTTGAAATTGCTAATTCGCTCCCGTATGCTCATCCCCAGACTGGTCACATATCAAAAAGTTCCGCAAATACCTCAAATCAATACCGACCGCCGGAGGCCTGTTAAGTTATTTAAAATGCAGTTGACACGTCATCCAAGCGAAAATGCAATATTCGCCTTGTCCATGCGGAAACACGGTTATTTTCAATCGCGTTTTTATCGCAATATTCGGCACAATGATTTCGCCTTTTAAAATATTCAACGCTTATACTCAGTTTATTGAATAACTCCTGCAGCACATACTCCGTGCATTATGCCCATGACGTGCAACTTACACTGCCATCGAAAACAATTATTTATACATGAAATTTTCGGTTTACTTTTAATGAAATGTATAATTCTACTATTAATAATTAAATTCATTTGGATTTCACAAAAAAAACTGTTTCATTAACATTTTCACCAACATAGCCGATATGGACTGGAATTTTCCATACACATATAATAACACCAACCACATTAAAACATGATACACATTCAATGTTATTTATATTGGATAATATGATTTTAAGCTTGTGTTTTTGTTTTAAAAAATCATTCATCACAGAACATTTCGGTTTTTAGTTTTGTTTTAATTCGAATTATTTTATTAATTTGTGCCCATAATTTAATAGCCATAATAATTTATTGGTCTCCAAGCCGTCAAAATATGTAAGGGTGTACTAGTTGTACATCGTCAAATGAAACAATTACAAAGTCATCCTTTAATTTAAAATCTAAAGAGGTTTGGAGCAATGTAAAGTTTACGTAACAGAAACAAAAGCATAAGATTTATTCAATTATAATTTTCCGTCGGTGTGCCCCCAGCATAATACACACAGCACAGTATCAAGGATAACAATGAAGCTGTATTTAATGCTTTTTCTTTATATAATACGGTACTAATGATAGAAGTGGGGTGGAGACGACTTGTCATTTTAGAAATAGTATTGATTGGTAAATTTTAGGCTAACAGTCTCAGGTTAGTTTCCCGCAGCCCCGCGTCTGCCGAACATGAATGATATGGAAATACAGATCCCACTTCAATAAATTTGCGACCGCGTCTCGATAATAGCAGTAGGTCTTGCACTGTAAATAAATTTTAGTAATGTTGTCACCTCACTGGTATTATTTTGCCGCGGAAGCGTTGTATTTTCGTCAGTTGTCAATCTGGCACGCATGGCTGGCGCCGCTCTTTCGTGCGAGCCCCCAAATTCTCGCATCGCTGCCGTGGCGAGATCGAATTTGCCCCAAAACGGAAGAGATATCGCTCCAACACCGAATCTTCGGAAGATGTTATCGTTTCGAAATGGAAATATTTTCGGGATCTCATTGTTGGGTGCTTACTGTTTGATTTTATTTTTATTTGGAATGTTTCACTCTCTTTTTTTGTCAGTCAGAAAATTACTTGAGCAAGCTTGCATGAAATTTTTACCTTCTTCTGAATGTATAGGATACTTATAACAGTACTAATTTATTTCAGTGATGTTTTCAAAATTGGAAGGAATTGAAAATACTGCTGTTAGTATTCCAAAGACATTCTTGTCTTAAGAAATGTTATGCGAATCGTCCTGCCGAAAACATATACTGTGAAGTATAAGGTATTCAAGAAACAGCCTTTTTCTCTTTATAAGAGCCGTATATCTTATATTATATATAGTACAGTAACTGATAGATAGCAAAAAAGAAGACCAAATTGTTTAGTGTGCGTTAATTTCGCAGTCTGAATCTGAAAATGTAAGAAAAAAGAAGTCAGTCAGTTTATTTGGCGCACACAAATCACAAATTAAAGAATGAACAAGGATGTTTAGTTTTTAGTCCAGAAAATAAATAAAACCTTTTAGAGTTAAAGACTACCTACCTATCCAATTTATATAAGTGTTTCTTACGATTGTTGATTGACGGAGTTTTTCTTTTCATACTTCGAAGATAATTAATATTAGCTCTAATCATATAACCTATCTATAGTTTTAGACCTAATCTTTACTTTTGCAGTTAAAGTAACTTGTACAGATTGACTAATTCTTAAGAATTTATTTTGTACTCACGAACAAAGAACAGATTTCGAAATAAAAACAAAAGTAACTACAATACTTCCAGCGATTAAATATTCTAGCCACCCAAAGTAAAATAAATTTTATAAACAGTTTCTAATCGAAACGATAACTTTTCCTAACGAAATTCGTCTAAAATTTACTAAGTTACGCCGTCAAAGCAAGTTGGTGTATATTTTTCCGCTTGAATACTCCTTTGGGAGTCCACGATAAACATCCAATATCGTATATCGCGTTATCTACACGTATTTAGTTCGTTATTGAGTGCACCGTATATGTAATCGCATGGGAGTTTTTATGACCAGTTAACAAACTACAGCTTTTAGAGATTACAGTGCTCACAATAAATGCTCTCGGACACAACTGATTCGAATCCGATATTTCGTCTGTATCGGGAACCCTTTTACGCTGATTAATTTTTTATTGAGCAAATGAAACCCTCTCCTTGAATGACTCACTATTTTGTGTAACTAGAACTTCCTAAGACTACAGCAAATTAAACAATTTTTCACAGCTACAATAATAGTGGTTTTATACTTGTTTCTCTTTATATTTCGTACTCATTTAATATTTCGTAGATGTAAGTCATAATTTTCGTATAATAGCACTTTCGGTAAATAATATATTTAAAAGTAGGTACTTTGAATTCATTGCCTATTAATTGTTCAATAGGTTGTTTTCGCACTTTCTCAATAGTGACTGACTTCTTAATCATAATTGTTTATTTTTGCATATTTTTCGTTTAAATATAGGTAGGGCAAAAACACAAACTAGTCATAGACGTAGAAATATTGTACTCATGAACATTTAACATCAGAGCACTAAAACTGGAATATTTTTTATCATATTATTTTTAAGTACCTACGTTTATTCTTTGTTTGTCTCAGTAAATAAGGAATTGATGTGTCAACGCAACATAAAATTGGGGAAATTACGTTACACACATATCCTTTATTCAGGGCAAAAGTCCTCGTAAAATTTACGATGAATTCAAGCAACTGCACCTGTATACCGTATCTATTCTTACGACTGCCTTATTTTTAACGTCATTGGGGTAAGGTACTAACAGATAAAGCCGCAATGGCAAATCACTATTATAAAATACATTTAGTTGATTGACGTGTAACAAAAAATAATAGACTTTTAGTTTAATTGATCTAAATTACTAGTATTATTAACTTAAACGCGTCGACGCTGGGGCGTTCTCATAATGGCGTGTTGTATGATCCATGCACACCCATCCAAACCAAAGGCGGAGTATATAAAACGGCTGTCCCCTTTCTTGTTCAATCTCCTCAACTTTTCCACATCAACTGTGAGAATTTCTTCTACCGTATCCACTTTTAGGTTTAAATAATATTTATTTCCTCATTAAAAAACCATACAGTCTCTTACAATGAGAAACTTAACTACTACTTTATTGCGGGTACGTGCATAATCCGTCGATAAGGTAACAAAATTATTATTCGGGAACAATCCACCAGGTCGGTATACTTACTTACATACACAATAACAGGGAATATTTACATACAAAAGCACATCGTTGCTTTTACCACATCTAGCCAGTGTTTATTGGGCTTGCCGCGTATTTTAAGGCCTTAAAATCGAGGCATTTAGTTTCTACATAATATAATCTATCGGCCTGCGCTCCATATCCTCAACGTCGCGGACTCCGAGGCTGCCGCAGATGTCTTCGTTGCGGATTCGATCTGAAGAAGACGAAAAATAAACCATTTCCAAAAATAATGATGTTAGTTGAATATTTTTGGAAAAAAATAGTAAAAAGTGTGCTAGAATTCTTTTCTCAGCCAGTTTCCACGTCAATAGACGCATTTTGAGGTGCAAGTCTCAATATAGCGGGGCGAGCGCTGAGAGTCATGACTACGGGATTCGAGTGCATTTCATTGTTTTATAATGGCCCGACGTCGGGCGAATGTGGGTTTTGAACAAACCCTGTTATTTGTGATCCTGCCATATATGTGGGTTGACGCTGACGGGATAATGTAGGCGTTACAAAGCCAAAGTGGTGTTATCAAATGGTGGATTAGTGTTATGAATAAACGAATAAGCCAGACATACGTTCCGCTTAAGTCTAAATTCAGACTCTGACTTTTACTGTGAGTACATAATAATGCGGCTGCTAAAACATTAGAAAAGTATTTTGGCGAGAACACCTACGACACTGACACTGATAGTATTAAAGATTGAAATTTCAAGCAAGAAAATAGTCTATAGTTCATTCGAGTTAAGAAAATAGTGACTGACAGGTCACTGACAGGCCACTAGCCAATTAAAACGCTAGAAATTATAAGTAGTTAGTAGTAGTAGCCTGTCAGTGACCTGTCAGTCACTATTTTCTTAACGCGAATGAACTATAGTGCAAGATGAACTTCTATGAAGAGTGTTTCGTACCTATGCATATTAAAGTCACCACTTTATTGACAGAATTCTAATAGGTTTTCCTGTAATCTACAAGCAATGAACAATTTAATTTTGTATTTATTTTTTCATGTGCTAAAGTAATAAGTGCGCACTAATTGCTTTAGTTTTTCCTTGTTTTTCTTGGGATTTCCTTAAATCCATTATCCAAATTAAAACTTAAATGTTGCAATGATGTAGTTTTAATGAAATAAGAAAACGAATAGTGTTGTTTTCTAAGAGGGTCGCGAAGAAAGGAAGTGTTTACAATAGCGATAATCTGTTAACTACTGATGGATGTCCCCAAAGTTTTTCTTTGATCGGACCTCGTCCGGTCGAACTTTGTCTTTATCACGCTAAAACGCAGTGTCGAGAGTTTTAGTTACCCCAAAGTTAAGCAAAAATACGGTTAATGTGTTAGACACCATTTAGGTTAAAACTTTTTTGGATATTGCGTCGAACTTATGCTCATTAAAATATTCTCTTTCTGATACTTAAATAACAACTTGTCAGTTTCCTTTTTCACCTAAATTAATATCGTTTTTATATGATCCACGCCATCATAAAATTATAATTTGTATTCTGATACCTTATTTATTTGCTCAAGAGTAAAGCTACCTTTGCAAATCCAACAGAAGGGTCTCGATTTTGTGGTCATTTTTAGAGCTTAACGATCAACAATTTCTTAGTCAGTCAAGTAACTCCTATACCTCAAGTCTATACTTGACTCAAGATGTATTGAAGTAGAGTTGGAAATTATCATTATTCAATTAGACTTCATATTCTACTTCAATGTGTACTCATAAACATTATTCAAACTAATAAATAACTAAGCTGGTATCACAAAGCCTAAAATCCATTCTATCTAGTATAAAAACTAACAAAAGTAAAAGTGCTTCAACGTTTTAATGCCCGCGGTATAAGCCCGGGTATCCAGTTACGCGCCTTGCCTAACGACACTCGGCCTAGGTCCCTAGCCTCTCAACCACTTCACATATACATGAATCCTTTTTATAGGTCATCAACCTGGGAATGCGCCTAGATGCCTGGAATGACTGGATGTGAAACGAGTCGTGAGCGCGTCTGTTACTTTGTAAGGAACGTAAAAGTAGTATGTGTTATATATCTGTATGTAATATCTATGTTAATGAAACAAATCCTGTTGTTGATTCTTCTTCAATTAATTCGAGTAAATAATACTGTGATACTGATCCGACTGTGATACGAATTATACCATTATATGCGTATAACCATATATCATAACTAAAAGGTACACACTCTAAATAAAATACATATATATATATATATATATATATATATATATATATATATATAAATAAATATAGAGAGAAAGCAATATTTTCATGAAATGTTATACATAATGTATCAAATTAGTTCCCACGGTTTATTCCTGTTGACCTCGCCAGAGTTCACCCCAGTATAGCGAAAGGGACTTTCTAAAGCCATTTTCATCTTAGCGATAGCACAAAAAGGACCGCCTCTCTAATCTCACACAAAAAGAAAAAGGTGGGGCAAACTTGGTGGGGATAACGGGAACAATTTTTGAAGCCCACCCAACCAGAGACTCAATTAGAAAATTCCTAAGCATTGTATCTCCATCACATCTATCCTAGAATATCTCAACGCGTAAAACATAACGTTTATCTGGGTACAATAAAATGTACTACAAATAAAATCACCAAGCGTGGTGACTAATACAAATCCCCGTAAATAATAATTGTCATTGTTTCCGTAGATGATGATCTTAGCTAAAATATTCCGTCTGATCATCGGTACAATCTGTACCGACTCAAAGGAAATAACATTTAAACAAGTCCATGTCCCCTCTCCTCTGGTGCAACAAATCTGATGGGGACAACGGAAAAAGTAAAGTATTTTACCACCCAACCAGAGACCGAATTGGAGAGTTCCTGTGCATTTTAACGATAATCCTGTAAGATATTTATATACTCAAAGCTTTACCGAATTCTTAGTAAAGGGCTAATCTAGAAAACGCTAATTCTTTGTCCGTCGGTGCGTCATAGGAAATGACATGGTGCGATAGAAAGCAGCGCGGTCACATCCCGCCAGCCGCCTCACCGGTTTACTAGTAAAAAGAGAGTTTATGCACCTTAACCAATTCAAATGCAGACGTTGCCATCCTATATAGATAGATATTTTTTTGCACACCATACAATTGATTTAATAGGAAATGTCATCTATTGGGGATGGGAAAATCTCCGTTGAGATAACTCGGATCATTACGGGGTATGAGTGCCAAAAACTATACGCTTTAAAAATAGGTAAATTATTAAATTTGGTTTATATTAATATCATACTCGTAAATCTGTATACTGAATTGATGAGGCCTTATGTTTTCATTGATGAGACCTTTTGGTCATGTCATAAAAAAGGAATAAAATTTAACTTCATACTGCCCTTAGGCCTAAGCCTTAAGGATTCTTGTTATACTTGTTATGTTTGACAAGAACTTGTGGTACTGTACATATTTATAACTTGCTTAACAATGAGGAAATAAATCTTGAAGAAATTATACGCACGTATAATGCTGCATTAAAGCTAGACTAGCGATTTTTATCTCATGGATTTGATGCAATGCATTTACTGGTTAAACAAAATAAATTAAAACACAAATTAAATTGTACAGTGGTACAACTACTGAGTTCACTGTAATACCTTGTCTGTAAATGTTTTTTTTTTTTTTTATAAGAAGAGCTTTCAGGATGACCTCACTCCACCTGATGGTAAGCGGTCGTGAGGTCCAAAAGTTAGGTCGACTGGCACAATAGAGCCCATTGCGCCTGTCGCCCTCACCCCGAAGGCCCACTGAGATGCCGTTTCACGCCCCGCCTAAAGAACCCAGGATTGTAAGAAGAAGGAAACACATGAGCTGGAAGGGCATTCCATGACTTAATGGCACGGGGCAGGAACGAGGAACTAAACCTCTTGGTGCGCGCCACCATCGTCTGGATGGTATGCGGATGACAACGCTGTCCAGCACGTGTTGTTCGGGAGTGGAAAGGAGAGGGCGGAACGAGTTGGAATAACTCTTCGGAGCATTCCCCATTGTAAAGACGATAGAGAACACTAAGACTGGTAATGTCTCTACGTAGCTGAAGAGGTTCCAGGTTTGTATTTTGTGCAATAAATAATATCTATATAACTAAGTTAGACAGTAGAATCATTATTTATGTATGAGAGTGAAACTATATCATAATAGACTACATATTTTAACGTTTATATTAGTTTCATTATGAGAAGCAGATCTAAGTAATTACTAGATTGATGTATAATATAAAATGCAAAATGGAATATTGATCGCGTTAATTTGGTCGTGCAATTACTTAGAAGCATTAAATATGGATTTGCGAGATATGTTTAAGCAAAACACTTAATATTTAATAGTGTGGTTATGTCAAGATAATTACTAATATTTGGTATAGCAACAAAAGTAACAGGATCAAAATAAAATTATATAATCCTGTAATAATAAAAGTAGAAAGCAGTTTGTCAAAACTGCTTTCTACTTGAGAACGATTTTAGTAAAAAGTCTAAGTGTATTACTAATAATGACAACGATGCGAGATTTTAATTAAATACAGGTTAAAACAAGGAGATTAATTCAAATTGGGTTGTCTGACTATAGTGTTAGATTGTCAGTGTGATAAAGTAATACATTCAAATTAAATAGAAGATAAGTGTAGTTAGTCATCATGAGTGCCTAAAACGTACTAATTTGGTAGGCGTATTTTGTTTTAACGTAATTATTCTCTGGTGTTATATGAACAAAGATAAATCAGAATTAATGACAGGCGTAATATATTTTCAGTTGTATTTTCAATTATTCCTACCTAAATCAATTTGAATACCGGGCATAGAATATTAACTACTATTTCATATTATATTATTATCCTTTGATGTTTATTAGTGGTACGGAGATGAAATACATAAACAATTCGGATTTTACACGGCCGAATAAATAATGCAGTTTTATAGTCCACATTAAAACAGATTCATTGAGCCATATTAATGTATTAATAAAATAATGTACCACGTTATTGTAGTGCCCGCTTTCACCGACACTCAGTCCTAACTGCTAACAACATTTGCAATATTAATTATGCGATTCACCCCGATGGTTTGATATTTCGGGTTACTAGCTCACAATTCAGTATGGCACCAGATTAAAACAATATGCCGAGCGTAACTATTTAATAAGACCCCGACTATATTCACCGGGAAAGGACATGTACCGTAATTTTTATATATTTCATAACAGTTTTACTGTGTGCATAAAAATATTATCATATGATGGAGCTATAAAGCGCTGTGTGGTATTTTATTGTTATGTACCTACCTAGATAGCGGACATAAAGATCTAATCAAATGGAAGTTGATGGCCAGCGTTAAGTGTAATGGCCATATTTGAGGAACCTAAAATGATAGAAAATATGTTTATTTGAGATTCATCCCAGAAGGTATATATAACTATAGAATAACTTTCTAAATGTAATGACGACTCTTACTATATTCAAGTCAGCCAGTGAATGAAAACTTTATACATAATGTACTAAGTACTTACTCTTAAACTGTAAAATATTGTATAGATTAAAGATTTTAAGGCAAACGAATGGCAGATAGTAAAAATAGAGTAGTAGAGAGTTTCCATTTATTTCTACAATACGTACCTACACTTAAAAATAAAGACCATGCATGCAACTCTATGGAAGCATCCATTATGGTGTGGTGCTCTTAAATGTTCTATACAACTTGTGGACTCTTATAACGAATCTGCAAAGTCATACAGCAATCATAAATAACATTACGTGACCGATTCTGTGCAGACCGTACATAAAAACAGTAAATAAGTTTCCATAAGCAGATAATATATTTTTTTTTTTTTATAGTGGCTCGACATAATGGCTTCCCTACGCCTGATGGAAAGCGAAAGAGAAGCCCAAGTCGCTGTGACAACGGGCAGGTAACTGGTCAGTTACTTGTCAGTTGCCACCGCCATGCCGGCCCAACCCTGACCCCCCACGAGCTCCGGAAACCCTACTCACCGGCAGAAACACGACCCAGAGGTCATTTGACTGCGGTATTCTATAGGGTGGAGGTCCTTCCCCGGACGGGCGGCTCAATTCGAGCGAAGATTCGCTATGCCCTACCTCTCTTAGCTATGCCCTACCTCTCTTAATTGTCTATATACCAAACATATTTCAAAAACAAAGAGTAATTTCCCACATTACACATTTCGGCGATAAAAGGATCATGCCCAAAAAATCAAGTACGGGTTCATCAATTTGCAGTTGATGCGGAGTAAATTACTTACTTTGTATGGGGACACATTAATCAATAGAGGATGATTAATGGGAGCCAGCAGCGATCGCGATCGCTTGATGGATTAGCCGCCCATATGGTTGTGAATAATTTGCTAAGTGCCGGCACCTGTGCCTTGTTTTGTTAGATGGCAACATCGTACATGATACATTCTCTTTGATTATCCGTATTGGCTCCAAGTTGTACGATAGTTTTATTAAGTTTCGCTCCTACTTTTAAGTCTGTATATCCCTATCCGTCTGAAAACGGCCGCAAGACAATAGATTTTATATTGAGTGTGGAGTGCACTTGAAGTATTATTTGAATTATCATTTTCAGTTCTTACCTATGCTATCAATTCTTTTCCTAATAAGTATATTTTGCACTTATATTATTGTGATGATAATGAACAAAACAGCATATTATTATAATTTTATTTAATTCTTGTAAAAAATCTACTGTTGTATTACAGTTAATCCGTGATTTTTCATGAAGTTGGGCATTATATTAAAGGAAATTTAATAAAATATGTAGGTTTTTAATAATCTCATTTTGTTTAAATTATGACTACCAACTTTACCTGCTACTAAAACTTGTCATATTTTGTCAGCTGATGAATTAATTAAAATTATTAATCATTTAATAAATTGCAATTGTAAGCTCAAACATGACTTTTACGAAATATTTGATAGAAAGTGGCAATAACGGAAAATAATTGCTTTTAGAAACTCTTTAGAAGTGAACATTTTAATCCCGCTGCTTTCGTTTACATTATTAAAATTCGTTTACCTTCTTATGTTCTAATCATCTTCTTCTTTGTTCTTATTTCTCTTTGTTATATTCTTCATCGCTGAACCGCTTACGACCGGCTAACTTTTCATTCATAGTTCATTCTTAATTTTTTTTTAACAGACTCTGTCATTTTATCTTACGAACGCGATTTTATTAGAGCCTAAATTTCCTACTCAATCTGATCTATTACCTATTCAAAAGTTCTGTGTAAGTTTTCACAAGATTTTCTTCAACCCAGTCGAGGGAGAGATAATCTGAACAAAGAACCACAACTCCTAACCTCTAATTCCCTGAATCTAATTAAAGAGAGACAGAAATCAGCATTTCGTACTTTATTGTTAAATAAATCTGATAATGGACGAAAAGCTCACCTGTCCCGCTCCTCATTGTTCAACTAAACAATGGAAAAAAATCTATGTACTTTCTCTTTTAAGGAGTCGCTTTAGAAATCTGTTAACAAGGAATAAGTTGGACCTTTTTATCCGGTCCAAGTATTTGTTGCCTTGAGCGTTTGCGGTGAAGATTGGCAGCACCCAAATCCTTACAAATCCGTCTAGCGAGGCTTTCCGTGCTGAAGAAAAAACACAATCGTATCAAAACATCTGCGGGAAAAGGGGGAAATTATATTATCTTGTTATATGACTACACAATATCGCTGTATGCCAATCTTTTTTTAATAAAAGCTGAAAATACCAAGTAGGTTTTTATATCAATCATGTACCATTATCATGAATGTACGGAATCATATACGAATGTACCAGTATATTATTCGGTAATTTCTCTTGTTACTTTATTCGGCAGTATCTAATAAAGTGCTATTTTGCACATAGTTCAGCATTCGTGATGCTCTAGTTGAGCGTTAAGCCGAAAAGCGCGGACAATCTTACGACTGCGGGTTTGGTCCAGGTTCTCGGTCGGTCAGGAAATGGACTTTTTTCAATGGTCTCAAGTCTAGATTCCCCAGTAATTATCTGGTACTCATAGTACAAAAGAAGAAAACCTTAGTTTGCGACCAGCTAATTAATAAAAAAAACATTTCCTAAATTGACGCAATCGGGCATCGTTCCCGGAGCTTTTTCGGGATTTTTACGCTTTATTTGAAAGCATAGACAATGCGCCTCAGAGATTGTCTAACTAGTTGGCTTGTTTTGTGTTTGACTAGTATTCTGTCTTGTGTCGGATCCGTACTATCGGTGAATATTTTATTTTCGCAAATGGACGAGTTTCGTTCAATGTCCGTGTCCCACGTGTCCGACACAAGACAACAATGAGACTGTACGTCGGATTGTAACAATATTTACTTTGACGTATACTTGATAGAATAAGTAAAGTTCCTTTCTATAACCTTTGTCCTTCGTTCAATCTTTCTTTATAAAGTATTTCCTCGTCAAACTAATTAATGACATGTAGTTAGGTACAACCTGTGCCAGTGTGTGATTATTGTTTCCAAACACAGCAAATAAAATCTACTGCAGGGTCACCAATTTTACCTGAAAAAACACAGTTTCCTTTTACTAATACAGCTGTTATCGTACGTCTTTCTATTTCTAACAATTTGTATTGGTTCCAATAAAATATTTTTCATTCAAAGCGTGGTGACTAAGGCAGATTCCCTCAAATGACAATTTTATTGTCCTTTGGGAAGGTCTATGTCCAGTAGTGGACGTTAGCAGACTGATTATGAAGGTGACAATGAGAGCAACTACAGTTTTTCTTTTTAAAAATCCATTTCATTAATATCAAATACGTAGATACATAAAATAGCTCTCTAAAAACCAACTGTTTATGTTCTATCGAATTATGACTTTAAAAGAAAAGGCAGAGTGCTCTCATTTCCATTTACATTTGGAATATTACTAGTTACAAAAAATAATGATGTCTCTAATGGAACATCATTATAAATAAACCAGTCTCCAGTCTTTTTTCCGAAGATTAGAGTTCAGAACACATTATTATGCCCCAACAAGTAACTCTAAGCGAGTTAACTTAAATAACAATCTACACTAAGTAAACAAAGACATTCCCTATCATCGAAACGTTGACGTTTCAAATATCGATACTGTGGAAAACGATCTGTATAGAGTCTCTACTCGTCAGGTACATCAGAATACATGATAGCGGCGACAATAACACACACATCCATCTCCTGTCGGAGGCCATCGGAAAACAATAGAATGCACTCGCTGTACCGACTCGCAATGGGCATGAAAGTGTAAAACATAAAATTCCTTCCGACTTTATGACGTTTGCTACATTGTCATCAATTTTGCGCACCGTCAAGTTTTTGTGTACCAAACGACAAATTGGACATCAATTTTTCTTGCGAACACGAGGGGTTGAGCAAAATTTTATTTAGCGGAGCGGTACTAAATGGTATTTTGTTTTCACATTTATGGCTAAAGTTGTGTTATAAATCATCCTGGATATACTTTTCATATTTATTGTGAAAACGATAAGCGTTGATAAACTTACGTGGTCGCTGTTACACATAAAACAAAGATCTATTTCAATATTTTTACTTTATATTGACCAGGGATATAATTTTCAAATTATATTTTTATTTCATTGTTTATGTAAAGTCCGAAACTACTTTTTGATCTCGTAAAATCAAGGTAAAGTTTTTAAGTCTTTTAGCGTAACATTAAGCATGGAAGTTTTTTTAAATGAAGCCTTTGTTTTATCTATTTAATAAATACGTTAATATAATACACACATATTTGTGACTATGAAAATGTATTCGAATGAATGCACTTTGTATGCGATATTTTAGTAACTATACAGCGAGAAACTACCGAATGTGACACGTACCAAAATGGCGCCCTAAGGCTTAACTTGGCAAGCGCTTAATTAGCTTTTGTATATTAACGACCATTTAAAATAGTGTTGAATAGAGTATGCTTATACAAATGGCATAATATATTAGCCTCGGTGTATGTTAACTGTATAAAATGAAGACTTAGTCATGATGCAATCAAATATCAGCATGATATAGGTACGTATGTTAAATGCTCAGTAGATATTGATTGAAATTTGAACTATTTCGGTAGTGATTCAAATAGTAGGTAAAGTGTAGCAACATTTACAAGTAGTTTACTAAAAAAAGTATTTAAGCTCCCTTATACAAATAAACCCTTACAGGAATACACCCTTAGTTTTCGTTTTGAAATCCGATTTCCAATAATAATAATTATGACAATTATAGTAAGTTTCCTCACTATATTTTCCGAATTACCGAGCAAATGGTAAGTCTGATAGATTTATTATTGAGCCGTCATCACGACCGTGATTTTCCGATCTCCCAATTGAAAATTCCGAATACCGTTGACGGGGAGAAGTTACGGAAACGTCACACGTATCAAAACTACGCCCTCAAGCTTCGCTTGCCAGGCGTTTAATTAGCTTTTGTGGCATGTTTGCCGGCAACACGCGTCGCTGCCGAGCCCCGACGCACCGGTCCACGCTGTCCCATCCTACTAATAACATTTGCAAAATTAAACAGGCGGTTGGCCCGCACGCCACATATGAACAATTACAACGGACGAACCCGCTTTTAGCACCTCGCCACCCAATAACAATTACGTAAACTCGCAACCGTAATCCCGCCGAATTGCGCTCGAAAGAGACATTCTTGAATGCGAAATGCCTTTTTGAAAGAAGGGTCAGGCAACTTGGTGAACCTTTGCAGTGTTTGGGGATCTTAATTAGCGATGTGAGTTTTGAAAACTTATGATGGTGCTCATCTTACAGTGATTTTATTATATTCATTTTGAGGTTTAGTGAACTGCTCGTTTACATTTAAATTCTTGATTTACGACTGGTGTTATTAGCATGCTTAGCGTCGGTTCTTTTTATATTGTTTTATTATGTATCTTAAACGACGTAATTGATTGTTAATTAACGTTTACACTACACTTTCCCATAAATATGATCTCTTGTAATGTGAAAGCAGTATACAATTATTATATATTGCCTAACAATTACTTATACACAATATTTCTTATCTAGCTTTCGTACTACATCTTTTTTACTCCAGATGACTGATGTTGATCAATCCTCGTTAATAAAATTGATTTTAATTCAATCTTTGCGTCTTTGAAACCGAATTGTAGCCTCCGGATTGAAAACATGACTATATTTAAGCACCTACACAGTCGCTAAGGTGTACCCCGTGGAAACTGAAACACAAATGATTTTCACTTGAGCATCAGAAGGCAGCTATAGCGAGCACTTGAGAAAAATAATTGGTAGGAAGCGTCCACCGGTCGCGACCGACAAAGACAACAAACGACTCCCCGATATCAAAGGAGACTTGTTACTCTGAATACGTTTTCTTTGGGAGACTGTTTAGTTTATTGTGTTACCGTGTACCATTTTATGCTAGAGTCTTCGAAATTGTACATAACAAGCGAAGGCTAGTGCATCTGGCTTCTAGAAACAAAATAGAGATTTTTTGCCTATTAGATAACATAATTATTTATTGTCATAACTGTGTTTTATACAATAATTTTTATTCATATTAAACAGCTTGTCCATTTCAGACGTCCAATATTAATAAAGTCCATATTTAAAATTTTATAATAACATGAATTAATTAGTCAATTTACATTAGATAGACAGATATTTCTTATTGCACACCAAACAATTGACTTAAAACTAGTCATAGTAGATATTTTTAGTACGTTATAATAATTTAGTCAATTTGCATTAAAATATTCATTTAATTTGTAAAAACAATGTAGTAACAGCAAATTCTTGAGGATGTGAAATATATGATCCTCTAATCCTTTTAAATTATGTCGTGGTAAATGGTTAAATATTTTGATTCCAGTCATATACGTACTTTTGCAAATTATGTAACTAGAGTGCTTAACAACGCATATGTAAGTTGTCCTAGTGTTGCGACCGCAAGTAATTATGCTTTATATCACTTTTTTTATGGGAAAAACTCTCTTGCTCCTAAAAAATACACATATCTCTAGTATCAACAACATACAGTACAAAATATATGACTTTAAACCACTAATATCCTAAAGCTTACATCATTTACAGATTGTTGTAGCGTTCACTGTACATATCAGTTAATGCTTGTTACTGGCGACTACAGCAGCCCTAGCGCGTAACGTAACGTAACATCACACAGTATAACCACTCGGCGGACCAAGAAAACATATTCATAGTAATAACGAGTCTCCTTTGACAGTGTCGCAGTCCCCTGTCTTTGTCAGCCGTGACCGGCGCGGACGCCTCGTACCAATTATTTTTCTCAAGCACTCCCTCTAGCCGTCGTCTGATGCAAAAATCATTTGTATTTCAGAATCCCTCCAAGGTGCACCTATGAGACTGCGAGAAAAATGTACAAACGCTTGCCATGCATGCTCTTGTCTTATTAAAACGTATGTAAATCTCATTATTTTTATGTACTTTATGTTTTTTTCTTATATTGGCAGGATCAATGGTTCTTTTTTGCCAGGTAGAAAGCTTTTAAAGAGCCCAGGCCAATGGCACATTGGAAAAAATCTTCATATTTCCAGCCACTAGCCATTTCCATAATTGAAAAGATTTCTTCTTGCTTCGTCATTATCTCAGATGTATCTAAATAATAATATATACGAGTATACATATACAGCCAAATGCATCACGGTATGTTTATTTATTTATTTATTTAAAACGGTACACCAACAGCATATATACAGAACATTCATTACAATAATATACAACATAAAGATTCTTGAACATATGCCTATTATAGGCGTACACAACATTTAATTTAATACACTACAAACTATGTTAATGCTACCTATTCCTCGTACATCAAATTACGTCTAAACCTGGCCAAGGAATCGTGAAAGATATCAATAGTTTTCTCATTCTCATTATATTCGCTACAACATCTCGACATGGGAGCATGGCGTCCCAGATTGGTTCTAGCAAAAGGTAAAGAAAAGGTTTTCTTGATGGGGTGACGAGGCAAATGGACTGGAACCGACTACACGACTATGTTTACACCAACCATCTTGCTATCAAAAACTATGAGTCACGATGAAACCTAGACCCGACCGGAATTTGAACCCGGAACCTTGAGTCGTCTGCGCTCTAGGAAAGAATGATATAACCATTATGCAAAATTTGTTTAGTGTTAGTGATTTAATAGAAGTGGCCACGCTATTCTATGCACAAGTTGAAAGATGCAGTATTGTTTTATCACAGCTGAATATGCAGAGCATTTTGAAAAAGTTTCTCTTTTACCCGTATTTTCGTTCAGGCAGGCGAAATAAGCCGTCTGTTTTATCAACGCTTATGTCAAACTTAAGCATAAAGAGACGTTGTACGAGTATTTTAAATGCTGACATTAAATGTTTTCCTTCTATTTCTTTCAGGTAAATCGATTTGAAGAAATCTCTTTCCTATTCACGTCAAATAAAGGTATTGTGAATTATTTTTGTTAAGCTTGATTTGTTTGGACGTAGGTATTTAAACAATAACTCTAAATACGGTTCGTCACATACTATCTTTTATTGTATGCTTCTGCATTCGTTACTCCCTCTCCTCAAAACATTATCCGTAGAGGGCTCCAGTAACGCCTAAGTTAAGGCTTGAGGCTCACTAGGGGGCAGCTCGAGCTGTATTGCCTTTTTCCTAGAGGGGAGAGTCTTCTGCTCTTCGTAGTCTTGTCATGATGACAAGGCCACCTTTGACAATCATCGTAGTCATTTACGAAAAAAAAACGAAGATTCATTCAAACCTTCGTCAGTTGAAATCTTTAGAATACTGGAATTACAAATACCACTACATCCTACCTAGTACAAGTTCATATTTATTAAAGTAATTTAGTATATCTCTTCTTACAATAACAATTTGAACAAATTAGGTAGGTACATTTTATGAATGTGTTATATTTTCTCTTAGGGCTTACTGAACAGTGACAAAAACTCTAACTCCGCTTACCGTGCTTGAATACATGTAGTTAAGTAACTACGTAGTCTGGCTAGTACACTACTGCATACATAGTCCTTACATACAATTAGGAAGCCAGTCAGGAAAATCTCAGCAAGCCAATCGAACGATTTTACAAGGTTTAAACTTTCGCGCTCCATTAGAATTGAAACTGATATTAACGTAACATAAAGTTAAGTTAAGTCAAGTGTTAATAAAAAAAAAACATGAAATCAGAGTCATAGAAATAAGAGTCATAGCGTCTTACATACAAAAATTTCTTTCACACATCTTCTCCTTTAACTTATCAGCAGTACATTTATACCGAACTATAAAATGTGGAGCGCCTGTTAGACACTAAATAGTTAAAAAGGTCTAAAACAAGGAAATACGATAAAGAAAACAAACAAGAAGGACATATTGGTAGGTAGTAGTAGCAATACCTATATAAAATCCGATAAAGGTACCCAAACTTACTCACTGAATCCATTAGTTGCAGTATTACCTAACCAGTAGCTAAATCCCAGATAAGCTGGATGTATTATTTGGAACTGCTAATAAATTCTCAGCCAGCTAAACGGCAAAGTTACGGGTAGGTGTGAAATTAAAGTCAGTTCGGTACGTAACTACACAAACCTCACTCGATCCGATCTTGAAGTAACTTGAGCCAATGTTTTGAAGATAACTTGCCGATTAGTTTCTGGGAACAATTCCGTGTTGTGGGATCGCTGCATAACAATCAAGTTTGTTAGGGCCTACAGATATTCCAATCTAATTATAACATCTTGCATAATTACCTACAGTCTTACTACAGGGTGAAGTGAAGATATATTAAGTATATGAACGGCTAAAATGTCGAATACCCTGCCTGCTGGACAGATAAACTTACACAAGATGCAAACGTATACTGAAAAAGGTATTGCAGACACCTTGCGGAATAATATAGGCGGTTTTACGGTAAGCGATCTCTTCCAGACAACCTTCAGGTAGAGGAATTTCCTTATCGCCTAATAAATATCATACTTAATCACAAGGGTACCCTTGTGGTACCTATTTATTACATAATTACCTTGCTTATAACAAAACGTTTAACAATTATACTAAATTCCGTCAAACTATACTAAAACACAACGATCGTTCCCGTTAATAGAAATCTAGTAAAACAGTTAAGTGTATGGTAAGTGGATGGACTATATAACTTTTTTCCATTTAAGTTACGGTATGTCACCGAGAAAGTATCGCCTCGCTTAGTGGTGAAATTCTTTTAAGTTGTAAGTTTTAAATGGGCACATCTACATTTTGCTTCGCCACACTCTGGGGCACCGGCCATCGCAAGGAAAGTTACCGACTTTTCTTTTTTGATAGTTCTCTTTTAATTTACTCTCATTGTACAATATCTTGACTTTCCTAACCGTTTTCCATTTAAGAGTCAATATCGCAACTAGTAATAACTTATTACTCGAATATGTGAAAAACATCATAGATATTCTTTATTGCACAAAAACACAATCATTTATAGCAAAAGTAACACAAACATTTTGTGGTACCATTTAGGCGGTCTTTTCGTTAAATTAATTCAATTAATTAATAACTCATGTATCCTAATTCCAGGCATAATATTAATATCGTAGAAATATCATCATGATAGAACGGCGATTACGATGTTTTTCACAATCATAAAACAACCACTTAATAAAGCGTATTAAGTATAACACTTATCGCTTAACTTTAATTTCGACCGCTTAAAAATATTTTCAGTACGCATTATTGGATGTGAATTGTGAACCAACCGAGAATGCCATGCCATGCTCACTGACGGAACTGATGTTTTAAAAGTCATGCACAATAGTGCAAGATAAATACACTCCAGGACGCCTTATCTTTGTTACATTTGTGTACTAAATTATATTGTTTCTCGGCAGAATTGGAAGGTTAGGGATGTGACGGATTATTAAATTGTTAAGTCGTGTACACAGAACATTGGCAAACTTCAATAATTCTTCGCATTCAAAAAAAAGCAAGTCACGTGGTTTTATTCGAGACACCGTCTTCGTCCGATACGACAGTGTGATCTGACCTTTAGCTCCCCAAATTAGTTTCCTCGCCGTTCAAGAAACAGCGGTGTTTTACCCGCTCCGACTGCATTGGTTTTCTTCGCAACTTTTGATTAGTTTCGATGCCAATTCATTGCGCTTTGTTTCTGTTTTAGTTACAAGACCTGTTGATAGGGCTCGTGTTACTTTTCTATCGCTGCCATTTATTCAATTGCTATTTTTAAATGGAGCTAGATTAAATTTCTAACAGGGTAATAAATCGTCCTGAAAATCATTTAGATCTTCTCGCATAGGTACATAATACTATAGTAACAACTATCAAGAAGTTTTTTTAAAATTAAATATCATATAAATCTACTATCTTCTTTTGCTGTTAGTGAACACAATACAGTACTTAGAATTCTTGTAAACTAAAAATAAACAGTATAATAAGTAAAGAGAGGTTTATTAGATATATTAATTTGCTTAAGCTTAGACATAAATTCTTGAGATTTTCTTTTGATTTTTCATACTTTCCACGCTGTAAATACTTTTAGAAATGTAGCCTTACAATTTTACCTTTTTCTTACCAGTTGCTCTATGCTTATCATATCGTTGAACGCTGTTTTTTGTACGAATAAATAAAAAAACAAGCCTTCGGAATTTGATAACTTAATTTTATAGGATTATTTGACTTGCGACATTTTCTAAGAAAATCAGTTTCGTTAATATACTCTATCAATCTTTATAAAGAACTGTATTAAATAAAAAATCACTTCGTGAAACTTTCTTGAAAAACTACCTACATTTTCCGCCACGAACAAACAGGTAAGTGAAAACATAAGCGGCTTAGACCACGTGGACTTAATAAAACTCAGAAACTTGTCGGTCGGGCATGAAACTTGAGTAAAACATCTGTGAATTAAGACCTACACTGCTAGCACTTTACAAAATCAATTTTTAGTTACTGCAATATCACCATCATTTGGTTTATTTACTTTATTGTTTACAATTTTGCCTACATTATGCTATTTATTAACCTTCATACAACGTTCTGGTAGATTTATTCATTTATTCTTTTATATTAAGTACCTATTCTTAGACTGGCCTAGTGGTGGTTAATTTGTTAGTGGGCCTGCTTCTGATGTGACCGAAGTACAGTGGGGTCGAACCCAGAAACATTCATGTGATGAACATTTTGAGATGAGTTTGTTCTGTGCTTGGGGGTTTTATATTTAAATATTATATTTGTGTTAACTTGTTGATTACTTATGATTCGGGTGTGTGTCCTGTGTGGTAATGTCTTGTATGTTTTTTTTTTTTTTTTTTAAAGTCGCTAATGAATCGTAAACTTCGAAAAAGGCACTTTGGTGGCACATCTCCATCGATGTTGATATGATAATATGCCTTTAAATAAGAGCCCTTAGACAATTTCTTGAAAGAAACCTTGATCTTATCATTACATACGGGTAATTCACCTATCGGTAGCTCCATAAGTACATTTATTGTCGTACAAAAATACTACTTATAACAGTTACAATGTTAATGTATCTACAATCTGCGCTTAGAATACCGCACGACTATTTATAAGCATTTGTGACAGTGAGTAATTTGCTCTTAGTAAGTATATTTGGCGTGAACTAAATTTGCTTACATGTTTCAGATTTGTAGAGCAGAACTAATCTTTTGAGCTAAGGCTGAAGTTTTCAGTCTAAACATTTATTATGATTTATTTAAACTTGCTTTACTGTAGGCGTGTAGTGGTTTTGACTAGTCAGATACTAGTCTTCTAGCCATACAGTAGACAAACAATTCGTTTTTTAATAAATATTATTAAATGTGATTTTCTTACTTCGCTTGCACATAGTGGATCTTAGTTTTCTAAACAACAAGATGCCGCTCTTCCCTTTCTTGATCCTATTTAGACCAATTGACGTTCTGTAGCTCAAGTAGTTTCTTCTCCACTTCGTCACTCCAGCGGTACCTACCTGAGACGCCCAACCGGGCATCTCGTTCGCTTGGCCGTCCCGTAATAATAGATGAAAATACGATTTAAAAATACATATATGTATGTTAAAAAATGTACTTGAGATGCTTATTTAATCAGTCAACAGTATTATAACAAAACCAACATCTAATGAAAATGTATTCCTCGTTAGGAAAGATCTCGTATTTACCTTTTGCTAAGGGCTAGAAAGAAACCGACGAACACATCAATCAATCTACTTACTACTTGTAGTAGGTAAGCTGATACGAGTATTTATCAACAGAAATCCCTTGTTAGTAGAGTAAATGTTACGAGCAGAGAGTACACATTGAATCTTTTTCTTAGAGTAATACTACACTAGACACTATTGGATGTCTTGTGAAGTGTAATCCTACTAATATTATAAATGCGATAGTTTGTTTAGATAGATTGTAGGTTGTTACTCTTTCACGATAGAACTACTGAACAGATTTGAATGAAACTTTCAATTATAATGGTTTATTATTCACACAAGCAAACTGAGGACTGCAGCTAGTATATTGATATTTCAGAGAGACAAGAAAGTGCATTCCTCAAATTTCGGCCACAGCAGCCGATTTCTTAGAAGTCAAAAGAAAATATTTTAATACAAACGTGTGCGCAATCACAGGTGTGATCTCTCTCAGTTCCCTTTCTTGATCCTAATGCATGACCCCCAGATCGGTCACAACAGACGTGAGGTCGGACCTAGGGCCAGTATATCACCCAACATTTCCTGACTGGTCTCTCCTACTGCGTATATTCTAAAGTGAAAAACCCACAAAAATGTAGGCTAATCGTAGGCTTAACCGTAATGCTAGACTACGACTTACCCTACTCACTTTCCTAATCGTTTCAATTTTCAATTTCATCATTAAGTAATTAGTAAAGCCCTAGTAAACTCCTAACCAAATAAACCTAGGTGTCATCTTGCACGTATATCCCTTAATTCTCTAACTACTTAATGCGATTCCTATTAAAGTTTATGTTAAATGTATTACTAACGCTTAAATAAGCTAATAATATTGAATCAAACTGCCTCACTCAATTCATGTATTCACATATTACGTTAACAGTAAGTGGATTGGAATTTCCTTCCAGGGTGACATGTCTGCTAATATTTGAAGTGCATAAGGTAGCGCCACAATATAGTAAACATTAGTAGTATACGTGCTAAAAACCGAACGAATATTCTTTTAAAATCCTAATCTATTCTTAAAACTATTGTGTCTGGAAATCACGATCCTACGTGGTAAAACTCCACAAATACAATAAATAATAATAGCTCCACAAATATATCAAACCCAAAAAATTGACATAAGTGGCGAACATTAGGAGAGGCCTGTCCAGCAGTGAACTGACACGGGATGATTTTGATGATGATGATGATGAAGGTATCCTACATACAGGCCCCTATTTCCCACTGGGCACTATGGGCACATGCCCAGGGCCCCACGATCGAATGGGGCCCCCTAGTTCCTGCCAGATTACCAAATGATAACCGATATTTAGGTCATAGGGGCCCCATGATCCTAATGTGCCTAGGGCCTCAAATAGTTTAAAGACGGCCCTGCCTACATAGTGTGTTAATCATGCTTGTGGATAAGCGAAATTGGTTCTAGATGGGCGAGCGCGCTCAATAGTAGATTGCGATATCGTTTAGCATCAGGCGAATAGTAGTTGAGCACTAACTTAATTTCAACAAATGAAAGATTAATGACTTATGTAAGATGTAAGCCTACCTTTTTATAAGTACTACTACCTAATCAATGTTTTTGATCAGATAATGAATATTTTTCTCATACCTAAATATAATATTTATTATTTATCTAAGCGGCTAATCGTCTTCTGTCGCTGTCAGTTTACTAATTACTGTATTTGACATGAACCCTAATCAATGGGTCGTCAATTTGACAGTGGCTCTACTGTTTTTCTTGCGCTGCACTATGGTTAAAACTCTGAACGCCGCTAGACGCGTTGTCATAAACACAAGTTGCTGGCTTTCACAAGTTCGCTTTTAGATTTAGTTCTGTGGAGCATTCCAGCATGGCCGTCGTTGTTTGTTACCTTTGCAATGTTATTGTGTTAGTAGTTTTTGTAACTTTCCTATCGGTTTGGGAACTTAAATTGATTTCATAAACGTCAATATGTGCTACACGCGGTACAAAATTTTCAATTTCAGTAACTTAAAGTTATGAGTAGGTAATGTTTGTAAATACTAACTAGCATCAAAATGAAGGTATAGTTCATTCACGAATTTTTGTAAAGACGCTGCATATTGACTGTAAAATACTTTTTTTTATGATAGCACATCATAGTGGCCTCTTCTCGTCTGATGGAACAGAGAGATGGGCAAAACAGAGACCATAGTCGCTGCGGAAAAAGACAAGTTATAAAAGCGATCACCAATGTCAGTTGCTAGCTTTATTCTTTTTCGTCAGAAACAATGTATTAATACCATGACCATAATGATACGTCATTTATAAGATAAAATAAATAAACAAGGATATATCACGCTTGGCCACACATCGCCATCTAGCCCCAAACTATCCGATGCTTGTATTATGGGTACAAGACAACTGATAAATTAATTTAGATACTTTTTTTTGTAAATGAATACATAGTATCTATTATACATCGTAACACCCAGACCAATACAAACAGATAGGCATGTTCATGAACACAAATGTTTGTACATGACGGGAATTGAATCCACGACCTTGGCTCAGAAGGCAAAGGTCACTACCAAATAAGCCATGAAGTCACACAATTTAGTAAAGTTCCCCGTGGTTTTACCAGATGCTTTGCTACAATTTCAAACAGTTACAAATACACTATTAAAATTCGTAAGTCAGTTGTCAAACATTAACTCGTAGAAGAAACTTGTAGTCTTGTAAAGAAGATAATTTCTACTGAAAATTCTAAGTTCAAATTCAATAAACATTCTTCAATTGTTTTTCTTGATATAAGACAAATGAATCAAAATGAGCGTGGGTGCGGAGTGAACACTAGTCAGCGTGAACGCATTGTATTGTATTAATTCAAACTAGCATTTGCCCGACTTCGTCAGAGTGGCGTGTTGACATTTTTTCCCGCTGACTTCCGTTCCCGTGGGAATTTTGCAATATCCTGTTGCAACTAAGCTTTAAGGTTACTAACCTGCATGCAAAATTTTAAGCGTCTAACTTAAACAGTTTAGATTTTTCATACAAAAGGATTTTCCCGCTAATTCCTATTCCCGTGGGAATTTCGGAAATTCCTTTCTTAGTGCACCTCTACGGTACCTAAGCTACGTCCTTTCCAAAATTGA
Source organism: Conogethes punctiferalis (assembly GCA_031163375.1). Lineage (NCBI taxonomy): Eukaryota > Metazoa > Arthropoda > Insecta > Lepidoptera > Crambidae > Conogethes > Conogethes punctiferalis. The sequence continues at coordinate 10,455,615 of CM062083.1, read as the reverse complement.
AGTGCCTACGTTTAGCCGCTTAGGCTGTGCGTTGATATGTCAATTAGAGAGACAGTCAGTTTCTCAGTTTAGATGAGTGACTGACTAGGACTACAGACAGTCCATGGACTCTCCTGACTTGAGTCTTCTCAAGCCCATATTCTGTGTGAAGTCGTCCAATTGAACGAATGCTCTTAGACCAGTCACAACGCGATCGTGATTTTATTATTACATCTGATACCTAAACAAAGCACAGTTCTCGTACCGTATATAATGTAAATATTATCGTCAAACGCTGTTACTGTATTCAAATATTCTCTGATCTACTTTACAAAATACACAAATCGGGAAACGAAATCATAGGTAGGTAATAGTGGAAGCGTACCTTGCCGTTGGAGGGTTATCCCAAACAAATATGGAAGTAACGGATTATGATCACATTTTCTTTTATAACCCTTCCATCGCTTTATCTCGTAGGTTGGGACGAATAGGGCGGGAAAAGAGACCTTTTCACATTCATTTTTTAACGTAAAGGGGCCACGTGTAGTGACTGCGGATTATGGATGACCAGCTATGATGACATGTGTCTCTGTAAATATTTTTTTATTTAGATTGTGAATTAAGCGCCAGTGGCCGAATGCTCCCTTTGTTCTCTTCTCAGTGTAACTGGTTGCTGGATACGGAATAAATTATCGGGCTAACCAATTGTTTCCTAATTGATGACCAAGGTGACCTTGTTATCATCACCGGACTGTGGGGAAGCGGATTTCTCTCACTCCTATTATAAATATCATCGTCATCCGATGATGACAAAGCAGCAGTGGACTGATATGGGCCGATGCCCATATCAGTCCACTGCTGCTTTGTCCAGCAGCCTCTCCCAATGTTTCCAATGAGGGCTATTGCGTGTGAATTCGCCACCAGGGGTGCTCATAAGGTATCCGAAATGTCAAATTATATAGGTTCTGTGGGTTATAGGAGTTGATTTCGGAAAATTAAATAATTTTGTACAATTTTGACACAGCTGGCTGAATTTGAAAAATATTGAACGCGGCTCAATGATTGTCTGCGCTTTAAAAGCGGAGCCGTAGAAATAAGGTGTAAAATTTAGCGGTCTGAAAGAAAAACTAGTTTGGTTAGTCATTGTTTGTTTATTTCTCAGTTTTGCCTTTCGGAAACTTATGTCATCCTTCCTTTATCTAACAAACAGTATCATATGCATAAAACAAACCTTATTAGCTATGCCCAAGGACCTCATTATACAGTGGCGCCCTCTGGTGAACACAAAAACGGTAGCCCTCATTAGAAATATCTCTATTACAAGTAATAAATTTTTGTATTGATTTGAATGTAAATACTCTTAATTTAAAGTTTTAGTTCATTTTTATCTATGTCGGTGTCTGATGTTAAATAGTTTCCGCCCATGGACTGATGTCCGATGGTTGCTAAAGAATAGTCATGCCACAGCCTACGCTCTATTTATACCACATATAAATACAAGTCGTAGCGATCAGTGAACACCGCAAATAATTAATAACATTAAGGCACATTAGGGCTTTAATATGACGTATGTCGATTACATAAACATATGAATACATAACATATGATTACCCTCAGCTTGGTTCAACAGTGCTAATGATTGGCATCGGACACCGACTCGTATTTGCCACCTAAAGACGTCTATTAACGTCACAATTTGCTCTGTCAATAATGACGTAATTAAAGACTTAGAGGGGATTAGCTATTGTCACCCTTGTCACAGTAATTCATGGTGACATTTTAAGAAGACTCCCGGAGGAAATTAAGCTCGCATCTTTGATGTTGATCTGAGACATAAGGCTGAAATAACGGGCCGTTTGACAACGAAGTATTTTGCTGATTTTAGATAGTAGGGATGTTCACAGACTACTTATGAATTTTCTTGGAGATCTATTATTCATAGTATATTTTGAAGCTATATTTGAATGATAATTTTCTTTTCAACTCCTAACATTCACTGGGTATACATTTATTTCTAGTTAGCTTAGGGGTTTAATGGTAGAGAATGCCTATGTGGCACTTAGGCCACCTTTTGTAAAATGTTTTATACTGTGCTATAAAGATTAAATTAATAAATAACATATACATCGTTATGTAAGGGATGTAGTTTTGTTTAGATTTTGTACCTTACAAGAATGAAATCGATACATTTTCAAAAAAAGACCGATAAATATAGTTACTATACCTGCTATCCTCATACTGTGATAGTGTCAAATCAAATGACCCCTCGTATTGTCAAAGCCATTTAGATTATACACATGCATATATATACTAACTCTCGATATACATTACCCTTCTTTCTTCGGCAGTAGGTTTTGTGGTACCAACTTCCTGCGACAATCTTTCCGAATAGAAACCTTCAAGAAACGAGCATGAATAGGAATTCTATTCAAAAAGCCCCAGAACTCGATTTGAATTGCCATGGTCCATGGGCGGTGCCGACTGCTTACCATCAAGCATCACACTTGCTCGTCTGCCGCCTCTTGCAAGAAGAACTGGATTTACGTAGTGGATAGGTACACTTACAATAAGATACTGGTGATCAACAAAGCTGAAACTGGACTTTAGAACTCCCGATAGCAAAACATACATTTCTCCTATATCAGTTGTTATGTCAATAATACAGTACTTGATTGAAATAGCCATTGGTGCTAACTTGAGCTACCTAGTCGATGCACGTATGTGTTTGTCAGCTTGCGGCTTGCGGTCGCCACCGCAGTCGAAATACGATGCCCACGCGACGTTTGTAGGGTAAAGGCTCATGTAACCTGATAGACAATATTATAATAAGCCAATATGCGACATTATGTACTCGGATCACATATCAAACGTAACATGTACGTAAGTAGTCCGTGATATGCAGATGCGAAGGCGATAGGAATTACTTGGAGCGAAGTGATGCAAAGCCCAAGTGACCGTTCAAGATGGCGACTTACTGTGGACGCCCTCTACTCCAGCTAGGGCATAAAGGACAGTAAGTCAAGTAGTTTAGGTGTGCTTGTTTTCTTGATCAGTCATCGTCATCATCAGTCTATCGCAGTTCGCAGTCCACTGCTGGACATAGGCCTCTCCAATGGTTTATCATTTCGGGCGTTTGCCCAGTACTTTCAGTTCAGTTCAGTACTTTTGCGCAGTCTAACACAATCCTCTGCTGGACATAGGCCTCTCCAATTGTTCACTACTTTGCTCGAGCTTAGGCTTCTCGCGTCCGAAATTTGCCGTAACGGGTACCTACAGTAATAAATATACAATCATTTCTTAATGTACGTTTAAGCACTACTATCGTAGCAGTCTCTTTATTCTAAAACTAGCTGTGCTCGCGACTTCGTCCGCGTGGAATAGTTATTTTTCCCCCTTTTTTTTTACATTTTCCATTATTTCTTCGCTCCTAATATTTGCAGCGTGATGTTATATAGCCTAAAGCCTTCCTCGATAAATGGTCTATTCAACACAAAAATAATTTTTCAATTCGGACCAGTAGTTCCTGAGATTAGCGCGTTCAAACAAACAAACAAACAAACTCTTCAGCTTTATAATATTAGTTAAGATTTAGAGTCTTTGGAAATTAGTATCTAACTTATTGTCTATGGTAATTTAGGTAAACCTACAAACTTACATATAACTAAACTACTCTATAGAGCTTTCCACCCGTGGCTTGGCTTGCATCAACTTTAGATTATCCATACTAATGATACCGAACTAAATCCCGTTCTATACTTTTAGTATGGAAATTCAACCATTTATTTAGAGCAATATGGTATACGGCAAGTCTCATTAAGACTTGCTTTGATCTTAGTATAATTTAATAGGTAAATTAACACATTATTTATTTACGAACTACTCAATGGGGGTGACTGTGTGGTGGATGGCAGCCACACCGTTGCACGTAGTCGAACCGGAGAGCTTTCCATCGCTCCCCGGAAGCCGGGGGAAGGGGTATTTTCTCTCCCCGGACCAGGAGTACCGCCCGCTTGTTATCTGCGGCTAGCCAGGGCAGGCACGGTTGCGGCGATATGCTTCGACGCTACCCAAGTCCCTGGACAGGCAACTTGCAGGCAAGTTGCTGCCCACTGTGACTCAGTGGGGTTTAATGGGCATGGCCTTCCATTCCCCTGCCCGGAGGGCGACATGAAGGTGCATAATGCATCATCATCTAAGGGCGATTACGCACTGTCGACTAGTCGCCGGCAACTCAATCGCCGGTAACTGTGACTTAGTTTAAATAGGGGCTTGCGCACTTAGTCGTCAGTCGCCTTTCTCTGTTTTGGTCGCCGAGAAACTGAGTCGCCAGCGACAAGTCGACAGTGCGTAACGGCTCTAAAAGAAAAAGGGAGGACTGAAGATTTGTGCAGAATCACCATTCTACGCAAATCTTGGCAAACGCTGGTTGTGTGATGGACAGGATCGAGCACAATCGGAGTGACTATTTAGTGGGCTACGATAGGTGGATGATGATTCAATGAGTATAATTTAGCCTTAATATGATTAGCTATGTAAGCATACCTATTTCAAAATAATATGTTCATTTTTAACCGACTTCGAAAAAAGGAGGAGGTTCTCAATTCGTCTCTATGTATAATATTTTTTTTTTTTTATGTATGTTCAGCGATATTTCCGTCAATTATGGATGGATTTCAAAAATTTTTCGACAGTTCGACAGAAGACACTTCCGAGGTGGTCCCATTATCACCAAGTAAGGATCTGATGATGGGATCCTGGAGAAATTGAGGGCAACAACCGAAAATTGTGTGCTCATATGGTGTTTTTGTTACGTAATCATATTTTACTCAGGTATATGCTTCCGGGCGACAACATCTGGTGCTGATGATGAAGCCACAGAACTCCTTAACGGTTAGGAGTTAGGGGACAGTACTGACATTGGTCGATATTAAACTAGGTAGTAGTATGTACTTATGCAGGGCTAATAGGGCAGGTGATTTGGTAAGTGATATGCTTGATTCTAGATCGCAAAGTCTTCACTTGACTTAAAGCAAATTTTTTCATTCCTAAGTAAAACTCTTAAGGACATTAATTAGCCTTTATTCAAGGTCACAGCACATTAACGCAACTAAAAACAGAGAAATAAAATTATTTTTTAAAAAAAAATTAAACCGACTTCAAAAAAAACGCAAACGACCAAAACTAAAAAGCGATAAATAACGTAAGTAATTCTATCCTTAATACATAATCATTTAAATATTACAATTATCACTTATTTTTGAAGTCGGTGCCAGCCAAACATATCTAGGTATATTGTCGTGTGGATATGCCGGCCGCGCGCGTCATACAACAACAGTCTACGTTAGGTACCGAGAGGTTGGCACCGACTTCAAAAATAAGTGATAATTGTAATATTTAAATGATTATGTATTAAGGATAGAATTACTTACGTTATTTATCGCTTTTTAGTTTTGGTCGTTTTAAATAAACACATCTATTGGCACATTTGATATCAAAATTCAGGTAACACAAACAACATTATTTTGAAATTCAAAGCATTATTTAATTTTAATACAAAACAAGATGGAAAATCGTTTTGCATTTCATCATTTAGCGAGCTCTTTTATTGGATTCCGGGAAACAAAATCGTAAATTCTAAATTAAATTTTATGTTTAGAGAAATTGGGAATCTCTTCAGTTAATGGGGTAGGTACAGACAACAACGATGTTGTGAAATCGATTACCATTGGAAGTGATTAATATGACGAGGGATTTCGGGGATTACGTTTTAAAACTGAAAAACTATTATTTCTCTCTGCAAAATTTTGCTGGCTTTTAATGTTGTACTCGTACATTTTTAATTCGTAATATCTGTGGTTCACTTTTGTCGGTTGTTTACGGAAATACGAGTGGGTATAATAATATGTATGAACAAGTGCTTTTTAAATTTGGTTTTTCATTAATTTTTATTTGTAGGTTTACGGAAGTGGGTTTTTGGAGATTATTATTATGTGTGTAGGTCAAATAAAGTTGTTAGTTTTGTTCCTTTTGTTCCTTATATAATACACTTTGGTCGTCGTTTAAGGTACAAACGACGACCAAGGTAAGTTTTTAGCACTCGAACTCAGAATCAGTTCTTGGTTAGGACAAGTGAATAAAACGCCTTTTTTATTTACTCGCTTAAGGATCGGGAAATTT